>JAPYZL010205128.1:0-10198 GCA_030522825.1 Platygaster orseoliae | reverse complement strand
CTGGTATTTTCAAAAATTTTCAAAGTTTTTATGGATCACTACACAGAATTCTAGAATTTCATACTATATTATTAGAAAACTGACTATTTTCATCACTTACTCACAATTTTCAATGAACATTTTTTCCGTATTTTTTTTAAGTATTAGGTCAATCGAAACGATTTTATGATTTTTAATTTTAAAATCCAGAATCTCACATTTTTAATTTTCGGGTTATATGTAGCAGAATTCAATTCTTGTGATTTTTAAGTTTTTGATTTTTTTTTTTTTTCTAATCTTTTTGATAATTCTTGTAATTTTTCAATTTTTGAGCAATAAACGAGCATTATGAATGTCTATTCAGCTTTTTAAATTTTTTGAATTTGATACTGTAGGAATTAGAGTTAAAAATTTTTTTATATTTTTATAGATTTTTATAGAAATTATAACTTTTCAGAGTTTACATATTTCAAAGATTTCTAGAATTTTCTTATTGCATGTTATTTATAAACTTTTTTTTATTTACTGGTATTTTCAACAATTTGCATTGTTTCTTTGGATCACTATACAAAATTCTATTCCATGCTATATTATAAACCATAATTGATAGTTTTGTTATTGAAATTTTTTTTGAATTTAAATTCCAACGTAACTAATATTCATTTAGCTTCCAATTCATTTCAACAGTAAACTGAATTTTATTTGATGGTATGAAATTCAACATACATTCAAATTTCCCGCGTACGCCAACTGAACGCGCAGTTAAATCTTTCCGTCAATCGTCAGCTGATTTCGATTTCACTCCCTCGAGTAGAGAAGTTTCACTTCAAAAGTATTTTTTGGATTATTTTAGGGTTACTAAGTACGAAAATATCATTCATTTTTTTCCAAAAGGCGCTTTTGAAGTATTTGCAAAAATAGTAGATTGTACGCCAAGGCCGTAAAGTAGGCTTTTTTCGTACATGCTAAATTTTTAGTTCAAGGCGAACGAGGGTGTGATTTTTTTGACTTTTTGCAAAAAACTCTGCAAAAAGCAACATACTATACATACTATACTTACAAAAATTTTTTTTCTTAAAAAATAATTTTTCTGAAAAACGGAATTTATTTGAAAAATAAAGTTTTAAGCGCACATAGTCGATTATTTATTATTGTTCATAACAGTTATTTTACATTATATCACCATGTAAAAAAATTTCAATTGCAGGCCTTCATATGCACTTTTGAATAAACAAAACATTATTAACAATATCTATAATTTACTTTCTCAGAGAAAAATTATTGAAAAAAGGCCAGTTTTAGGCCTGAAAAGAGCGAATCCCCCTTCAATACATTTGTAAAATTATGAATATATTGTGTAATATATCCTCCCTCCGTAAAAAAAGGTTTAAAAAAACCAAAGAGATAATCTCGTCAGCGTGAAAGCACCCCGATGATACATGAGGTACGGTTGGGTACGTTGCGGGGGCTGCTGCGCCGCGCTGCGGCTCGACAGGGCGCGACAGTCAGTTCGCCCCCGACGAGCGTCGGTGGACCATCGCGACTTTGTCACCCCTTCGACCCCACGCTTTCGGGGACGTGGTTCTACGCGCTTTTTTATCCCTTTTCTATCTCTGCCTCTCTCTCTTTCTCTTCACTACTCTCTCCTCTCTCTCTCTCCCTCCTATTATTCCCTGCTTCTTTGACTTGGTCCGCTCTCTCGAGTGCCCTTTTTTTTCTTTCGTGCCAGTTTTTTCAACCCTCCTCTTATCTTCCGCCCTCTCGAACGACTCGCGAGGAATAATCGAGCGCGTAAAAACGTCCCACATTTCCGCGCGTGCCAAGGTTATCACGCTTTTCGAAAAAGGTATCGTTGAGCTTTCCTCCTTTTTTCCAAGTTAAAATGTGCTTGATTCTTCAGAACGACCGGATGGTGGTTAAAAAAGGAATCTGAGTATGAAACTTTGTTCAGAGGTGTGGCCAAAATTTCAGCCAAAGTCGTTTTTGGAAAACGAATTTCACAATTGTTGTTGTTGTTGGAGAATGTTAAACTACTCTTCTAGCAGAAAAGCATAAAGTATGAAGAAAGTAAGATTGAAGACAGAATTTTTTATATATTTTTATTAACGCATTGAAATTTTATTGAATCAAATACATAATGCATTAGATGTTTATTGTACGTTATTTTTCAAATTAATGAACGTATAATATTCCAACATTTACTCTTTAAAATCTAAAGAGCTTTCGACGGTTACTTCTGTTATAGAAAAAATGGTGTACTATAGAGTTTGAAGATAACCCTGAAAAAGTTTCGAGTATTTTCCGTAAGGGTTGGCCCGCGATAACGCGGAACAATAGCGCCAACGATTCGCATTCGCGGTCGATTAGTGTCGACTTGTCGGGGATTTGCACACACGCGAGAGCGCTCATTTCATCTTTACAAGCCCCAAATGACGCGGCTGACGAAACTCTCGGGACTGCTAAATCGCCCAGATTCTCTAGCTTTTCGTTGTATCACTGCTCTCTCGTTTGCGGTGATTTCTTATCGGAAAATGCCAAGTGACGTGTTCCGAAATCGAATTAAATCTTTTGAGCTGCGGATTTTTTATTGGAATTTCGCTTGAATATTTTTAGATATTGTTTAAAGGACAATTGATTTAGATTTTTAACGCAAAATAAATGTGTTCATTGTTGTTGTGGGATATCGTATTTTTTTCGTAAGTAGGGCAATAGTAGATTTCAATACAGTTCTTGAAATACATATATTAATATATTTTTTAGATCCTTTATCTTTAATGTTCTATCATTCGAATATATACAGACCTTATTTAGTTTCTAGTTTGAAGATTTTTATTGATTTTCTTCAATTATAACAATTTTAAATGAGGAATTTGGAAAGTTGTATATTTTATAGCAATCACGTTTTAAAGTGTGACGTTATGAAGTTAAGTTTAGCAAATTAAAGCTATTTCACTAAATGTTGAATTTGTTTTTTTTTAATTCTTAGCCATCCATAAAGTTTTTAACAATTGTTTTATATTTTGAATTCATAAATTAATATCGTTTCTCAAAATATTCGAAAAATTCTTGCATCTAACCATCTTCAAAAATTTCACGTAGTTTTTTAAATTTTCTATAATGATGTATTCCTTATTTTTAGATCTATCAACTATATTTTTCAAATTTCTGTTATAACAGGACCTTTGGCATGAATTCTCTAGTAACTGAAATTTGAATGCTTTTATTTATCAGATCTACATATCATTAGAGACATTAGAAAAAATTTTTTTTGAACAACTAAAAATTTCAAAAGATGAACATAAAGTAAAACGAATTTCTTTTAAAACGTTTTACTCGTTTTTTGGATATTTTCATTCTTAGAGTCACAAACTTCTTATTTTTCTGACACATATTTTTTAAATTAGTATCATGAAGGAATTTCTGGAATCATTAAAATTCGCAAATAACACTTTGTGAATTTATAAATTTTCCGAAATTTCAAAACATCGATCCTAGTTTTTAAATTTGAAATTATAACTCAATGCTCTTCGTATTCCCTATGAATTTTTTTTACTGTCACTCTCAATGAGTTGTTAACATATTGAGTTGATTCAAGAACTTGAAATATATTAAATGATTTGACAATATTTTAAAATCTTTTCTAAAAAATGCAATTTGATACTAAGTAATACGAAATTTTTTTAATTTTCTGGGACTAAAAAATCTCCATGTAAAGATTCGAAGACACGACTTTTTTCCGAAAATTGTTATAATTATAGAACTGATTCCGCAAATTTATTGCCACAAAATAAAATCGTTCATTATATATTATGTTTTTATGTAATCTTTAAAAACTGCATAATTAATTTGGTGTGTTAGCAATTCAGAACATTCATTTTCGAAGATTCAAAAAATGTTTTAAATATTAGAAGATTTTATTTATATGATTTCCAGGATTTCTTTTATTGTATAGTTATGAATTTTTCCGTATTCCATATATTTTATATTCTTGTATAATAATTTCAAAATAATACCTAGAAAAATTTTATAATAACGTTGAGAATTTATTTAGCGTTGGAAAATGGTCAAATGTTCTAAGCTCCAATCCAGAATTTTCTTTCAATTTATTCTTACAATTTAAAAAGTTTAAGCAGTTGATCACATGCCTACACTTAAGAACCTTGATTTTTTTAATAGGTATTCTTACCATTGACAAGTATAAACAAATTCTAAAATTTAAATAGATCAAAAACCTTTTCGAACGCTTGAAAAAAATCTTGGTTCATTGCCCAAAACACTATACTTCCTATTCATAAATCCTCCAAAAAGCTCATCCTATATCTACACAGAACATAAGAATATAAACCGTTAAAACAATGTTACATAAGTTATGCCCATACATTGGCAAAATTCACTTTCAATATCCCATTGCGAATTTCAAGTAGGTTTTAAAACAGATTTATTGCCCTAACAGACGTTTCCACTTGAGATCTGCATTAAAATGTAATAAGCATCGTCGTTCCACGTCTAAGAATGTCACTTTTATAGCCTCGCGAATTCTCCAGCCTCTCAAAAAGATACGGAAAATCGCGCTTTGCATTCGTGGCAAGACATTTTTCCGGCAAGATTCGAATAGTGTCAGGGAAAACGAATAAAGGACAGGATTTTTGCCTGTCCAAATATATGCCTAGCCAACTTTCATATGCTATTCCCGATGTTTAGAGATTTTCCAGTGACGTGGAAAAGCGTTTACCGACATTTTCCGGAATTGTCGTTGCTCGAAATAACATCGATATCGTTTTTGTCGAAAGCATTTATGAATTGACATTGATTTTTCGAGCTGATGTAAAAGAGGATTTGAAAATGGAATAGAGCTGCTGCTTTTGGTGGAAGGAAAATTTTGAAATCAAGATTATTTCGTTTGAAATTTCAAATAGTAGACGACAGTACAGAAAATTTTGAACTGATGTTTTTGATTCATGAAGTCGAAATTGACGATTCTACAAAATTCTATCAAAACAAAAAGCATTCCTTTAAAATCAAAATTAGAATAGATAATTTTTTTGAGTCTAAAAGTAAAAAATCTTTTGAAATTTTTCCACTACACAGAAATGACTAAACGTAAGGTTTAACTGGAAAAATGTTGGTACTCAAACACGAGTTATATTTTTTTTCACTGATCAATTTTACAAATTACTGTATAGAAGATAATTTCTAGTAAAATATCTAAATATTGCAAGATATGTAGTAATTTTTTTTCTGAAGATGTACACGTATCTAAAAAATTTTAATTCTTTTTCTCCCGTATTTCAGGGTTCAAGAAAATAATTGCGAGCCTGAAAAGTGGTGGTTTTTGGGGTGCGAACATCCCTTGTCACGTGGGCATAATTCTGAAACTATCGGCATTCAGCGACGCAGAAAAAGCCGCGTGACAAACGAGCGTTCGCGGCTCGTAAATTTTCAGTGAATGGGAAATCGGCGCTGTGAAAAGGGGATCATGAAAAGGGATCATAAAAAATGATCGCGATGGACATGAATATCAAGCGCATCTACTCCACAGTCGAAAAAGCGAAAAGCGATGCGTGCCACTCGCTGAAAAATCGGAAAAACGACCTCGATACTTCTTTAGACGACGTGATAAGGAGACCAAGTTTTTAATTGTCCACGAGGGCTGGGCAATTCGAATTACCTCAGGCAATAAAAGTGCGTTTTTTCCTCTTTTTTCTGTCATCTAAAATTTTTTTAAGCTTGATAAACTTTTATTCTTGGAAAAAAAACTCGACTAAGTATTTGACATGAAGTAAAAGGCATAAAAGCATGCTATATATATGAGGAATTAAGAGCCTCAAATGGTGTGGATTCAAAGTTGAATTAAAATCAATTCAACAACTTACAATCTGTTATTTCTTATTTCTGTCCCAAAATTCATCAAAAAAAGAACAGTTTTTTTCAAGTACCCAAAAAAAACTTTCATTCCTTAATTTCAACGTCACTTACTTCATCTCTTACAACAGAAAAATCTAAAAAATCCCAAATCACACCAAGTACCTCACAGTAAAATCCACAGTAAAAAAAAATCCCCCGAAAAAAGCCATAACCAATGATTCCCACAACAGGAAAAAAACTACGACAAAATCTCAATGTGTCAATAAGCCAAGACATCGACCGAACGAAAGGTTTTAATCGAGGAATCAGTGCTTCTGAAGGGTTAAAAAAAGTGTGCTTACGAGAGAGCGCGAGGAAACAGGGAAAAGCTTGGTAATGTACTGCCTCAGCGTAGTGTGCAGCAGTTGCGACAGCGGTTCCGAGAGCAGCGGGGAAGATGAGGGCATCAGCAACGTGTGCGGGAGCATCAGGACTGAAAGCGGTGGTAGCGGCATTGGTCTACCATCCGGGTTACCGTCGGCGCCCGCGGTGGGATCCGGCGGCAGTCCTTGCGGCAGCGCCAGCATACACAGCGCGGGGGAAAGATGAGATCGGCGCTACGTCTGCAAGCGCAAGAACTGCAAGTTTTGGCAGGACAACGAGGCCAAACCCCACAATCCCGCCATGTCATGGGAGTCCATCGCTTCCAAGGAGATCCTTGGGTGAGTTTTGAAAACGTTCTTAATGAACCCCCATCGATCCCTCAAAGTTTGGAACAAAAAAGTTTTCATGTATCAATTTGAGAAATTCACAGAAAAAAAAAACAATAAAACAAAAAAAATCTACGTTTTTTGTGTGAATTTCCTGGCTGCGAAAATCCAGATGGAAACTTCAATTGGTCATGGCCAACTGGAAAGTTCGATGGAGTTAGCTGGCCAATTTATCAAATGGTGTTCTCAAATGGAAACTTCATCTGGAAACTTTATTCGTTGAATCCAAACTTCAACCTTTATGAGCCTTACATTTAATTGCGGGGCCTCAATATTCCACAGATTTTCCCATGAATTGAGCAATCGTTTTTTTTATTCGTCGTTTTGTTTGAAATTTCGATATAGAAGTTCATCCAATTGCAATTCCCGAATAAAGTTTCCAAGTTGAATTCCCGATTGGTGTTTTCAGAAGGAGTTTCCAATTGAAGTTTTCAATCGAAAACACCATTTGATAAATTGGCCGGCTAACTCCATCGTACTTTTCAATTGGCCAATTGAAGTTTCCATCTGAACTTGTGCAGCCGGGTTAGTTTGTTTCGAAGGCATGTACCAAATCGATACATAAGAACTTTTTTGGTTTAAATTCTGATGGACGGATGCGAATTAGTTTATTCATTAATTCATCGATTTGGGGCGGAAACTAGTGTATTATGTATCGCGGAGCCATGTTTTGCGGTTCATTGGAGAGAACAATGTTTTTTGAACGAGTAATAGCTAAAGGCGTGAAGCTATTTATTATATACTCAGAAAGCACAATTGTTATTCGCACATTTGGTTGCCCGCACTCGTCAAACTCGTCAACCGCGACTTGTTTGTCAAAGGATAGATAGAGTGACAAGGACAAGTATATTTGAAACGAGCAACCGCTGCCATTTAGTTTTTTTTTTTTGCGATTGAGGAAAAATAAGAAAGACTACAGAAGAGACAAGGACATACGAACTAATCTCGCTGATCTAACTACTGCAAAAACTGAAAACATTGACTGTCAGAATATAGATATATAATATACTATTAAACTTTTATTTTACAGCCCATTTTTAAGAATATAACTGAAATTTTTCAAACATCAATATATTTAACTAATAAAATATTTATTACAATCAAAATTTCATATTTATAAGAAATATAGACAAAAAATTTGTCATTCAACTTGCAAGGAAACGGATAAATAAACAGAAAAACCAGAACACATACTTTACATTTCGAAACAGTGCACAGAAATGAAATATTCAGCTCAGATTCACATGATAAAAGTTTCAAGCCTAAATGTTTCTCAATAGCACTCATTTCCAAGATTTTTCTCAAATTAGATAGGTAAACATTGTTTAATTCTTGAAGCTTTCTTAACTGTACCCATAAAACTTACCTTGTTCTGTAAACAACTCCCGAAACCAAGTGCACAATAAGCAAAAGTCAACTTTGAACTTTCGATTTAAAATGTCTTTACCAGCCCCATATACGTGTAAATGCTCGTGATATCAGTTTCTCGCGTCGAGTGAAATATACCCCCGAGGGGGAACATGAAATTTAACGACTCATAAAAACGGAATAACCTAGGATGGAGAAATATTACATCGCGATCGAATCGAATTGCGTAAATTTACTCAATCGCGAAAATTTATTTTCCTACCGTTCTCTTTCCGACTTGTTTTTGCATGCGCATCGATAAATACGCAGTACATGAACTTTTTGGTTTTTCCTTGCAAAGCACTACGGAATTCGACATCAATAAACTTACATGGACGCATTGCGGTTACGGTTTGTGGACCAAGTTATTATTTTAGGAAAGTCGCCAAAACAGCTTTGCGCTGGTCTTTATCTTTGAGGTTGATCAGGGTGGTCAGGAATTTGTTAATGATTCAGATATTTTTCATATAATTTTATTGAACAGTGAGATTTACTTTAAGAAAATAGATTCTACTATAAAAAAAGCAATCTGGAAGGTAAAATTGAAAAGTACTGATTTTCATTGATCGTCAATGAAAACTCATGTTCATGACTTTATATGAAGTGGTAAAATTAAAGTTTTTTGAACAATTAACTTACTGATCCAAAAAAATTCTAATTATTTTATTTATTTACTAATTAATTATCTTCGTGGCTTGATTTGAAGTAATGAAGTTTGAAATAATCCAATAGATAAATTTCTTATCCTGAAAAATATTCTGACCATAAATTAGAGTTTAAAGGGTTGAAGTACTTCTTAATGACTCATCAGTAAAGATAAGTGAAAACTCATGGTGTATGTAGATTCGTTGTTCAAGGTTTGTAAGAATCTAAATATTTTGGCAAATTCACTAATGTAGATAAGAACCTCTAAATATCCTGAATTTTTAGACTGTTAAAAATATTTTGCGTTTTTACTTTAATTCTCGAGTTGAATAACTTTCGTGAACCTTTTGTCTGTCTTTAGTGTTAAAATCAAACTATATAACAAAAAATAACTTTTAAATTCAATGTCATAGCACAATGTGAAGGGCGTGGATTTTATTATTAGATTTTGTATCCCTTGATGAGCTTCATTATAAGCATAATTACCTTTGATTTTTATCTCACTTCATTAAGTGTTCACTGATTCTAGGTTTTTTTAATAGCTTATGCTAAAACAGTTGATTATTATCAAGGAAACAGGAAAAATATTCTTCCGGTAAAAATAGCTATTGGGAATATTTCGGTTTAAGAACGCATAAAATTATTTCCCAAAGGATCGTAATCTGTATAAATATACTTGCATTCCTAAATTGATGATAATTTTTATTATAAAATTACTGTTTTATTGTTATTATTATTTTTACGATCATTATACAGAGTGTTGCTCTTGAAATTTCATTCAGGTCAGATTTTACCCATTTACCCATGCAGGTAAAATCTGACCTGACTGAAATTTCAAGAGCAATACTCTGTATTTATTTGCATTATTATTCCATACGTAGTTCAATTATTTTAGCGCAGGCCGAAAATATTTTGAGTTAGAGAAAACATTCTTTTTCTATTTGACCTGGGCCCAAATGCCTCAGATGAATCTTTATCCTTTCATCAATCATTGTAGGGAAGTGATAAACGATTCTACAAATACCATTCCATCTTCATTTTTACGTTCCATATCTAAATATTATGTAAATGATTCTTAAGTCATAATAAAAACATTTCCCTGAAGTCACCTGAAGTTTCGCTTATAACTTGCGTTATAAATGAATGTATAACTATTATTATATAATCTCAAAAAAAAAAAACTAACCTACTGGGAATTCTGTTCGTGCCTGCTTCTACACAGGACCAGTTTTGAAAAATAAAAATATTTTTTAAATACATTATATACATTTTAAAATATACTATACAGGGTGTGTTCACAGTGTGCGGAAATCCTTCGAACCATAAATTCCTCATAAAATTGTAAGACTATTTTTCCTTTGCACTTATTCACAAAACTCAAAATTAAGAAAGTTATTCAAGTTTGAAATTTAAACAATAAATGCGCTTTTTCGACAAGTGGGGATAAAAACCATGAACCAAACTTTACCTAAATTTTTTTCATATTTTTATGAGTCAAAAAGTCCTTTGCCACTTTTCAAAAAAACCGAAACAAAAAAAGATATTCGAGTTTG
>JAPYZL010205084.1:0-11652 GCA_030522825.1 Platygaster orseoliae | reverse complement strand
TTCAATATGAACTCTCGTTCATATTCAAAAAATAATGTTTTTTTTTTAATTTTGCTGAAATATAAACTTTCAAAGACATTTGATTTATTTTTTCAGGAATCCATAGATACCTATAACTTTACCCCAAATTTTTCTATCATTGTAGAATGCTGTGAATTGTGAAAAGAATTCTAGTAATCAATGTCTGTAGAAATAAGAATACCGTCTGGAAAGGCCTTTGTGTGTCAAAGCCAAAAATATAGGTAGCCCGGTTTCCAAGGCGAAAAGATGAAATTAATCACGACCGAATGGCTACAGGCGACACGGTCCCGTGTTAATTCCAGCGACGCTTTTTTCTCGCTTGCGAATGTGTGAAAATGATTAGTGTAACGAGCTGAGGGAGAAAGCCGTCGAGAAGATATCATACTGCAAGTTGAATGAAAAGGGAAAAAATCCAACTTCTAAGCGTTCCTTGGGAGTTATCGAAAGTCTCTTCCCGAATATTCCGCGAGCTCATAAATCGGCTGTAAATCGAGTGTAAAATCACATCGCATGAAATTTCAAGGGTCGAATCCGCGAGGGAAAAAGAGAGTTTCCCGATGAAAAACAGGGGAAAAAACACGAATTCAGGAGTTTGAATGTGTCCGAAAGTTTTTGTCAAGTATGTGTATAAAATGCAGAGATAGGCACCAATTACATTTTGATCATGCGAAACAACTACCTAAATTTCGTCGCAGAATTATGAAAATTTGTCAATAGATGTATTTTTTCCTCTAGTTTTCATAATTACAGTCAAAAGGTATCAATACAGGGATGTATACACTTCAATTACAGGAAAACTACTTAAAATTACAGACTTTTGTAATTTTAAGTGGTTTTTCTGTAATTAAGGTGTAAAGAACCCTGCAATTGATACCTTTCGACTGTAATTATGAAAACTAGAGGAAAAAATACATCTATCGACAAATTGTCATAATTCTACGACGAAATTTAGATAGTTGTTTCGCAATGTGAAAATGATCAAAATATAATTGGTGCCCATCTCTGATAAAATGACGGTAATTTTATTGTAGTTGTATAATGAAGTTAATAAAAAAATGGTCTAGGAGCTGTAAAGTGAACGAATATAGTAGTAGTAGTAGTAGTAGTAGTAGTAGTAGTAGTAGTAGTAGTAGTAGTAGTAGTAGTAGTAGTACGAATATCTATGATTTTAACGTGATATTCTCAATTTTCAATATAATAATAAAATTCAAAAGTTAAATTGAATCTAAATGTGCACCAATAGCAAAAAAGAATGACTTGAATCAAGCTCGAACAAAAATTTATTATCTATTCAACCGGTCCGTCAACAATTAAATACATATTCCAACCTGTTTCACGCTATCTTTGCGGGAAATGGCAACAATAAAAAAAACCTATCCAAACTGGTTTTTGCCTCTGAATTAGTCAGGAGTAGAAAGTAAAATTTTATTATGATAAAGTGCTGGAAGTTTCGCCAATTTTATTGAGTGTCGATAATTGACTAATCGGGCGTTTACTTATTAATATTCATAATGACTTCATTGGCCAATTTGCAACCGCGAAACCCAATCAATTAATTGATTAATCGTGCCTTATTGAGTAGTACATATAATGGGTATTTTCATACGAGAAGATTATGAATAAGCCGAAGCATTTAAAAATTATATCTGAAAAAACATTGAACATTTCTTTTCTTTATTGATTGATATTTTTTGAACTGTAGAATATGAATAATGAAATATTTGAGAAGAGAATGTCATTCAGGCACTTTTTTTGAACATTTTCATTTTAAAAGTATTTAGTCACATATTGACGTGAAATTATAAACAATCAAATTCAGTAATAATCAAATCAGTAATCATCGACAAAAAATTAGTAAAAAGGAATGGCCAAAATTTATTTTCTAAAGTTTTTAGGTTATGTTGAAAGCTGTTAGGGATGATAGAAGATGTACATCGAGTAAAGACGTGACTCTTTCGATATAACAGAAATACAAACACGCCCCCGAGTATTTCCGGCAAACGTAAAACCGCTATTTATGTTCCAACGCATTTTTTCCGAACAAACATTTCAACGCGAACGCTTTTTTTCACGAATGAAATCGTACAGCCAAATGGCTTGGTAACTTCCAAGTATGAAATGTTGCTTTTTCACTCCAATTCTTTTCATATCACCATGACTTTATTTGTTAACAAGTGAAATTTGTCAGAAACGTTGCAACGAAATTTTATATAGTGGAAAGGGGCGAACTTCATGTCGAATGGTCAATATAGAAATATATGGATCAGTTTTCTACGAAAATTATAATTTTATAGATTCATCTATCTTTTTGTATTCATATTTCCAAAATATTTGCAAGCATTAAATACTGCTTTCTTTCAAGATAATTCAATAATGTTTTGGTATTTTTTGTTACAGGTGAGTGAAAAGTCAAAAAATTTTGTCCCAACTACTGGTGAGTTTTTGAAATCATGTTTTCGACTTTTTCAAATTTTCACTACAAAAACAGTTACTAATTAGAAATAACTACGAAAATGTTCAAAGAGAGAGAAAAAGATTATTTCTTTTGTTCGGAGCAGTTTAAGATTTTGAATTTAATGTATATAAACATTATTTACAGCAAGTGAATCTTCAATAATACATTTTTCAAACATAAGTTTTAATCATTTAAAATTTACTTGAGTGAATGTGTTGTTTGTTCAAGAAGTTATGTGACTGAGATTCACTTAATTTCAACGTTAGGACACCACAATGTCCAAACCGAAATGACCAGAGATTTTTTTGTCTGTCTAATTTAATGTTTAAATTTTTTATCATTTGAGTGTACCTTCAATCTTTAAATAATTTGTATTATGGTTAAAATAAAGAATTTAAAAAAAAAAAACTGAGAAATTTTCTGAATAGTCGATAATTTTATAAGTAAACAATATAAATTTTGTATATTGTGATCATAATCATATTTTTTGGAAAAGTACGGTTTTTTAAATTTTATGAGAAAATTTCAAAAACATGGAAAAATTGGAAAATTAAGAACAACTATTATGAATTACAGAAATTTTAATGCATTTTTTCGATTATTAATATTAAAATATAAAGAAAATGAAGAAGCATAAACCGAAAATAAAATTTTTATGTCTATCTAATTTATTGTCCAAATTTTCTTATTTTTTAGTCTAACTTCAGGTCTTAGAATAGTTTTTATTATGTTTAAAATTTCAAAATTTTGAAAAATTCAAAAAATGAAAATTTTTTCAACAGTCGATATTTTTATAATTAAACAATATAAAATTTGTATGTTGTGATCATTATCATAGTTTATTAAAAAGTGTATGGTTTTTTCCAGTATTAAAAAATCAAAAAAACTTGAAAATATTGAAAAAATACGAAAATTTGTTATGAGTAATACAGATTTTAATTAATTTTTTCGATTATTATTGTTAAAATACAAAGAAAATGAAAAAGCATTGGGATAATTCTCCAGATTGTTGGAAGTTCTATAGAATTCGAATAATTTGTTGAACTTCAGATAATGCTAATAAACTTTGCTAATAAACATCGTGAAAAATTTTTTAATTCCGAAAAATTACAGAAAACATGTGATATACTACATTTTTAAATATCGAAAAATGTTTCATCATACAAATACAGTCCAAAATTTTAGAAATTTTTAAAATAATTCACAGCATAATATAACGTTGAAAAATGTTAGGTATTCGTTCAAATCGTTCGGTTTAACTAGAATTCAATAATTGATCTATTTTTGAGTCGTACTTTTGGGTATTGCATTTTCATATCATTATCAAGTTTTATGAAATCCAAAATTGATCTCCGCCCAAAGATGTTACATAAATGTAAAAATTCGACTAAAATATGGAGTTTTAGAAAATTTTCACAAATTTTGTAAATTGTATAAAATTACGACAATTTCCAAAAACTACAATTTGTAAATTTTTTTCCTCGTTTTCATTTTTTCAACATAAATTGAAAAAAATTTTTGTAGAGTTTTGCATTTTACATATTTTTTTTTTAATTTCTTGCTTATACTATTATAAATATGTTATTCACAAACATATCTCAAATATGTTATATGTAAACCATATTTCCCAACATCGGTAGAATTTGGTTTTATAATATTATTTGGACATCATATATTTTTTTGGACATAACGTACTACTGGACATTATGTTTTGGACATTACGGTACCCAATCAATTTCAACTAATTTAATTTTCATAAATCATATTTCGTAAATATCCAATATCTCTATCGACTGTTCCTGTTCCTTCTCAAGTAGTCATTTCAAACTTAATTACTAAAAAATATCACTGAAGAAACACAAAGTTTCCATCCAAATTTTCAACACTTTTTTGTTACGCGCAAAAGTCACGTTAAAAGTATACAACGTTGAACAAAACCGCGTCACTCGAAAGCAAACGAGAGGATTCGCAAAGTTCGTGATAATAAACATACCGAATATTGCAGGGATATTTGTCAACGTTTGGTCCAGTTGCTCCCATCAAAGGTAGAAAAAGGCAAAAAAAAATTTTTAAGCCAACAGAAATTAATCACTGGAGCGTTAGAGAACTTTACATGGAGACGATTTTTTACATTTTTCGTACGAGGAAAATTTTTGTTCAATCCCCAATCGAAAAAAAATTTCCCTAAATTCTCATCTGATGAATAAGAATATTTTTGACCCGATAGCAAATGATTGACACATTTTACGGTCATTCATATTTGTGACAACAATATGTATCAATCACTTTTACATCTTTGCACATTTTATTAGTGTGACCTACGATATATCATTTATTGCACAATCATGTCAATATCAATGCACTTTTTACATCACTCAAACCTTGCACATTCATTTTGCCAGAATTAGACCATAGTAAAGCTGTGTTTTGGTCAATCATGATGCAGCATTGAATGTGCAAAATTAAGCCTAAGACAGTACTATCCACTGTTAAATTTATAATCAAAATCCATAGCGGGAAAATGCATGTTTTATCGCCGAAAAATGGGGTCTTGAAAAAAGAGGGAAAAATGCAAAAAAGCGTTTCGTTGGTGTAGAAGTGGATGGGAGCTAGCGTAGGTTCTTTTGGCTCGTTCAAACGCGAGAGCTTTGATGGGATAAGTAGGAACGGAGCTTTTACTTTGTACGCGCGGCATCGGCGTCCCACGAATTGCCGGTGAATGGCGACAGTCATTAATTCGTCTACAACGTCAATGGGCTCATTGACATCCATTACAAGATGAAATTCTTTTGTGAGATAATTTGCCGGTAATAACAACTCGTTATGGCTCGAATCAGGGAAAACATCCCGCGGCTTTCGAGTGTCACTTCGCACGCTCCGAGTAATGTGGGGTAATTTTGCGAGTAACGCGGAAGCTTCAACGGAAGGATTATATTCTTTGAGAGTTAGGCACTCCAAGTCTTGATATTTCGGATGATTTTTCTCTAGCAGGTTTTAATACCGGAAATTCCGAGATATCTGCATAAAAAAAAGGTTTACTGTAGTAGTGTGAACATGTGGTATTTTGTCACAACTTGACACAGCAAATGTCATTGCTATAGCGAATCCTGTTTAATATCGTTTAGAAATAGTACAAGGCAACATTAAATAACGACAAGTCATAAAAAGTCAAAAATTGTAAAAGATGAAATTTCTAAAAATTGTGAATCAAAACGTGACAAGAAAAATTAATAAAATTTAAGGTCCAAAGTAAAGGGTGTCCAGCCTCCAGGAAATCCTGGAATTCTACTTGAATTTTGGTTTCCAGGAAAAATCCGGAATTTCTACTTGAATTTTCCGAAACCTCCAAGAATTTTGCCTGGCTTAATTAATGCGTACTTAAAACTTTAAATTTCCACGCAAAAAGTAGATAGAAGATTGTTCAGCATATACAAAATGGCCGAAAGAAACTTCCCAAAAGTTTCCATTACCGTGTTTTCCATCATCAAAGAAAATTTCGTTTCGTCAAATTCTAGAAATCGAAGTAGTGATCTACAAAAAAAAACTAAAAATTAGTGCAAAACGTGATAAATGTAAAAAAGTGCAAAATAGTAAAAAAGTATTAAAAAAGTGGAGAATAAGACTGAATTTTATAAATGTTGACAAATATGGGAAGGAATATAAATTACAGATATCTTTAAAATACTCTAATCAGTTTTATAAAATGTTCAATACAAAAGCATTGAACTCTAGAAATCTATAAAGTAGTTCATTTAAATACTAGAAAGTTCTCTAAATTGATGTATAAGCATTTTTTTTTTTCAAAATCCTTTGATATACGTCAAATATAATTTACTTTGAATTCGAGAGTATCAAATTCCAGAAATCTAAATAGTGGTCCATAAAAGAACAAAAAAAAATTTGATTAATACGAAAAACACAAGAAATTTATGAACACTTAAAATCTATATTGATAAAGCTTCTTTGAAAAACCGTAAATTACTAAAAATCTTTATATAAATCCACGAAAATATTAGAAAATCCTTTGAATCGCATAAATACTGAAACAATAATAAAAATACTGGAAGTAATAGAAATCTATAAAAATTTTAAATACGAAAGCATTGAATTCTAGAAATCTATACAGTAATTCATTATGCTACCAGAAAGTTCTCTAAGTTGATTTTTTAAACAGTTTTTTTGAAAATCTTTTCATATGTATAAAATATAATTTACTTTGATTTCGAGAGTATCAAATTCGAGGTATCTTAATATCGATCTATAGAAGAAAAAAAATTTTCGATAAATACGAAAAAATACGAAAAATACCAGAAATTTATAAACACTCAAAATCCATGTTGGTTAAGTTTTCTTGAAAATTAATAAATTACTAAGAATCTTAGATAACTTGAAATCCTAGAGCATCTGATTCTAAAAATCTATATAGAAATCCACAAAAATATTAGAAAATACTATGAATCGTGAAAAATTGACATAATACTAAAAATACTGAAAGTAATAGAAATCTGTGGAATTTTAAATTCGAAAGCATTGAATTCTAGAAATCTATACAGTAATTCATTATAATACTAGAAAGTTCTCCAAATTGATTTGTAAACAGTTTTTTGAAAAATCCTTTCATGTTTATAAAATATAATTTACTTTCATTTCGAGACTATCAAACTTCAGATATCTAAATAGTGATCCACAGACGAATGAAAAAAATTTGATTAATACGAATGAGTACGAAAAATACTAGAAATTTATAAACACTCAAAATCGATTTTGACAAAGCTTCTTTGAAAATCCGTAAATTCCTAAAAATCTATATAACTTGAGACCCTAGGGTATCTGATTCTTAAAATCCATATAGAAATCTACAAAAATATTAGAAAATCCTTTGAATCATATACAAACTGGAAAAATACTAAAAATACTGAAAATTATAGAAATATATGAAAATTTTGAATACGGAAGCATAGAATTCTATAAATTTATACAGTAATTCATTAGAATACCAGAAAGTCCTTCAAATTGATTTATAAACATTTTTTTTTAAATCCTTTCATGTGCAGAAAAAATACTTTACTTTGATCTCGAAAGTATCCAATTCTAAAAATTTAAATAGCTATCCATAGGTGGATAAAAAAATTCGATAAGTACGAAAAAATACGAAAAATACCAGAAATTTATAAACACTTAAAATCCATGTTGGTAAAGCTTTCTAGAAAATCCATGAATTTCTAAAAATCTAGATGACTTGAAATCCTTGAGTATCTGATTCTAAACATTTATATAGAAATCCACGAAAATGTTAGAAAATCCTTTAAATCGTATAAATACCGAAATAGTTCTTAAAATACTGGAAGAAACAGAATTCTATGAAATTTTTAATACGGAAGCATTGAATTCTAGAAATCTATACAGTAATTCATGATTAAACCAGTAAATTCTCCAAATTAATTTGAAAATAGTTTTTTTCAAAATACTTTCATAATAATGTATAAAATATAATTTACATTGATTTCGAGAGTATCATATTCCAAAAATCTAAATAGCGATCCATAAATGAATAAAAAATTTGACGAATACGAAAAAATGCGAAAAATACCAGAAATTTAATAACACTCAAAATCCATTTCGGCAAATCTTTCTTGAAAATCCATAGATTACTCAAAATCTAGATAACTTGAAACCCTAGAGCATCTGATTCTAAAAATCTGTACAAAAATCCACGAAAATATCAGAAAATCCTCTGAATCCTATAAATATTGAAATAATACAAAAAATACTGAAAGTGCTAGAAATCTATGAAACTTTAAAGTTAGGAGCATTAAATTCTGAAAATCTACATAATCATCCATAATAATATTAGAAATCCATAAAAACTCCTACAAATTGCTACAAAGATTTATAAATGCTGAAAAATACTGAAGACTTATAATAATAAAAATCTATAAAATACTGTAATTCCAAGTAGAAATTATTTTCTGAAAAATCTATAAAAATATCAGCAATCCCGTAAACTGTAGCTTCGAGAGCATAAAATTCTAAAAATCCTTACAATTTATAAAAATACTAATAACACTCGAAGTCCATAAAATACTTACAATCTACACATAAACTATTTCTTCAAAAAACTATAAAATTATATAATAAAATAATAGACAATCAACGAAAAACAAAAAATTCGTTTCATAAAAAAGTTTCCATCAATAATTACGTTACAGTTATGTTTTTTTTTTTTATAGAATATTCAATACAAATAACGTGAGAAAATTACCCGGGAAATCTCCGAGAATTCTGTTTGTGGAAATAACTGGACACTCTGATTATGATAATTTATAAAAAAAATTAAGAAAACCTGTGCAATCGATATGATACAATTTTTCTCTCTTAAAAAAAAAAAAAACATAAACAAAAAATCTTTCAATCATACTTGATTAACCTTGAACGCATAGTCATGCATTTAAACTTTGTTTAAAACAAGCATTCCCTAGTACCACACAGAAAAACCTGACACGGATTAATAAAACCACACTGGCTTTAAGAAATTCCCACGAGAACCTTGTAAAATCACGGGAAATAGCGTGACACTTTTCGATACCCTCGTAAAGCTCGGCAAATTTGTGGCAGTTGTAAAAGAAGCGTCGTCCGAGATTTCTCGGGAGATTGTTCGCAAACTTATGTGGTGCAAATTAAAGGCGCTACCCGAGTCATCGATGTCACCATTTTCACAGCGCGTTTCTACAAATTAGCCGTTTTATTACGAGCGTTCAAATTTGAACTCCACCTAATTACGAATGCTGCTAATTGACGTGAAATAGTACGCTCTAAACCTCGCACGGAGCGTCGCTGTGTCTCAGGAGGAATTCAAAACGCGAGGGAAGATTGTTGCGCGCTAAAGTAACGTTTCGTGAGGGGATCCAGCTTCTTGTCGTTTCGGATGACGCACGTCGTGCGGAAAATGTGACTTTTGAATGTGTACAACTAGAGAGCGCAAAGAAAAATTGTTATATTGAGGATTTCATAAACTGAGAGAGAAGAAAAAAATGTATAAATGCCCTATTGTGCGAATTTTTTCACAGAGAAAAACGCAAAAAAGCTGTGTTTACTGTGACGAAACAGAAATCCGTGGACACGCAAAATAATTAAATGTAATCTATGCCATTCACGAGCCTGGCTTTTCCTGTCAACCGAATGGGTAATGAGTACAACGATGTGCTCCTAGTTTGTGCGTGGCCAACATTGATTCATGTACGTTTCGGTAAGCCAACACGTTACGCATTCACGGTGCCCTGTCACGTTTACGAAATGCGGCTAAACCAAAAAATCAGTGATTTTTTCTCATTCACAAAACTGAATCTTACGTGCAGGGCCGGATTTAGGCAGGGGCAACATGGGCTTGTGCCCAGGGCGGCAAATTTTCGGAATTTCTAATCTCTAAAAAAAAAAAGGTCACCACTTTTTTTGTGGTGACCTTTTTAGCTTTTTTTTAGCTGCTCATTTAAAAAGTGATGACCCTTTTTTTTGGCTAATCATTTTTTAAAATTGGGCGGCATTTTTCTTACTGCCCCGGGGCGGCACTTGGCCAAATCCGGCCCTGCTTACGTGCGTCGCGAGAAAAATGATTTACTTTGAGGAATACCAATCGTGCTCTTTTGCGGTGTTTTTGAAGGGTGCATGACTAGATTGTAATGTCGTGGAAAATGTCTTATTTCAAAGTACAGATGAGTATTTTTGGAAAAAGGCTACTCAAAGTCGAATTTCGAAAAGGGACATAGATAATTTGAATTAAAATCTAGAATATAAAGAATTAAGAAACCAGAGTTTTTAAGTTTTAGAGATTTTCTTGCAGTTTTCCAGAAAAATTTGGTGGTAATGGGAAATGATTTTCATGATCAATGATTCTGTGACGAAGAAAATTCGACTGAAAATGTCTGATAGTAATGCATTGTAATAAAAAATATATTAAAATATTTAATAGTCGTTCTGAATATAATATATTTTTATACTATTTCATTAGTGAGTAAAACAAAATTTGTTTTTTTTTTTCGAAAACAATACTGGAAAAATCAGTCCGTAGTACAACTCAGTTATTGAACTATTGAGGAATGCGTACACACCAATTTCCTCTGCTGCGAGCCTCGAAACCAGGTATCACGTCAAGTAGTTGGCGCAGATTCCGCTTGGAGCGCGAGGCAAAGTTTTTCTCGCATCAAAAAATTAGTCGAAAATGGACTTATAAGCGCGGATTCTTAGCTCGATGTCTCTGGTCCACACGATTTACTATTATAAATATGTAATGGACTTGAGACCATCAAGTGAATCTTGTGTATTCTTCTTTACTCCGACGAGTAAAGGTATCATCATGTATGTAATAATGTTATGTAGAATACCTGTTCTTCCCTATTCATTTTCTTTTTCGTACCAAAACTTTTTGGTCATACTCCTCCAGTCTTCTCATGGTTTTCACTGGAATTCTTATTATCTGTTCCTATATGTTACATTCGTAAACTTTACCCCATGTGATCCCTTTTTTACAATGTCTACAAAGTGGTGATTTTTCCCCTAATTTATCCTTTACTACCAGGTATGTAGTAATGTTATGTATGACTAAAACTGTTCGAAAATTGTTTAAAACTTTTTCGAAGTATGTTCATTGAAACATTTTGAATGGAAGATTTAGAATCTTTCCAAAATCAGGTAATTCGGTCGAATGGCTTTGGCGGGTTTTCAGTCAAAGTCGGAGACAGCAATCTTTTACTAGAAGTTTTTAGCACACTTGAGTGTCATGGCCGCGAAACCAATGTTGACTCGTGTTTAAAAGGAATTACTCAATAGCGTTCGCACTTTCGAGTGGTCCGCCATTCGTTCCCGAATCGTCTACGCTGATTGGAGAACCGTTCGCCACAACGGTATTTCCGTTGTGGCCGGGATTCCGATAGAGGCACTCTACTCGCGCGTGCACGCAGTTGTGTATGGTTATGCAGTTGTGTGCAGTTCAGTTTGTCTGAGTTTGTCATTGTTTATTATGATTGATTATGATGATTGTCGATATGTTTACGACTGCGATAATGTTTGATATTATTTTCGCAACAATTAATATTGATTAATGTATCCGTGAAGCGTAAATGTGCAAGAAGCCGTAAAAACAACGAGCGATCAATGGCCTGCAAAGAGTGGATTATAGTCAG
>JAPYZL010205062.1:0-21126 GCA_030522825.1 Platygaster orseoliae | reverse complement strand
GCAAAGTTTCTTAAAATCATTCACGGTCATTCTGACGGTGAAAAACCGGTGAAGTGACTGTGAGTAAATTTTCGATTTTTTCTCACGGTTAAAACGACAGTGAGAAACCGTCACTTCGACGGTTTCCTTCTCTCCGTGTGGAAATAAAAAGTTTAAAGATTTTTACATCTCAATGTCAAAATTTTCGAAAGATTTGAGTTGTTAAATCAAATTCATTTTAATTGTTGATTTTTCTATGTTTATTCATTAGAGAGTTTTTGTAGAATGCAGATTCTGAAATCCTACTCTAATTTTCTCAGGTTTACAACTTTTCAATGATAAAGGGTTAGAAAATATTTAAAATAAATTCTTCAAACCCATTCTGTTCATAGTCAAAAAAAAAAATTATTTTCAAATATTAAACATTTCAAAAATTTTTGGTGGCCTCAGAATTTATAATGTTATTTTGGTGATAAAAATTGTATAACTTTTGTTTATAAAAATTGGCAGTGTTTTTGTTTATTGTGACAGTTACATCATTTGAATAATGCTTTCAAAAAACAAGAAAAAAAATTGGAAGTAGCTTGATTTTCTCATAATCTGAAAATTCCAAAGCGTATGTCTGACCAAATATGATTTCTTCTACTTGCGATTCAAAGTTTTCTTTGGTGATTCAGGTTACATGTGAATGTACGAAATCTTGTTGAAATAATATTCTAAGATCTTCAATACTTTCGTAACAAGTATGAAAATATTAAATGTTTTCTGAAATTAATTGTTATTGTTATAAATATTCCAAAACTAGAAAAATATATAAAAATTAGTTTTCCATCGCATATTTATGTTTTCCATTCCATATATTAGTTTTTTTTTGTGGTATTAATAAAGTTGATATGATTCACTGTATTAAAAAAATTGCAAATGAATTGCAAAAATGTGTAATCAGTAAAAAAATTTTTAAAAACAAAAAATGAAATGACGAAAGAAGTAAAAAAAAGCCTAAATGTTTTCTTTAAGAAACTCTTTATTATATCGCTTTTTTATATTGTTAAATAATCGAGATATCTTTGAAAATAACAAATTGTGTTATTCCTCAATAATCATTACTTCCTATGCAATTATTCACATTTCAAACAAAATATAATAAAAAATTAATGTAATCAAAAATCATTATTATTAACCTGTTAATATTCATATGAATTATATACCAATTGTCATAATAACAAATTGAATACCATTAAAAGTTATTATTAATTCAAGTTAATTTTGATATGAATATTATGAATATTATATTTATTAAATTGTTATTAAATTAATTGGTAAATAATTATAATCATATTGATTATTTAATATTTCAAAAAATGGTATCATTAAAAAATTATGTGAAAATGTTCATTTATATATATTAAAAAATTATTAATAATAAGAATTATTATGAATTGATATTATTCTTTATATAAGTGTTATTATTATTAATATTCTATTATTATGAAAAAATATCAAATAATATATTATTCATTAACTATTATAAAAATTATTAATGAAATTTTATTTTTAAAAAATGGTACATCATATGCTGAAAAATTGGTGCATCATGTCATAAATATTATTGTTTTAGAAATAATTATAATAATTTTTTATTAATGTTATTCAAGAAGTTAATATTGATATTAATATTATGAATATTATCATTATTCAATTGTTATGAAAATCATCAATAACTAATTATCATATTAATTATTTAATAGTTGAAAAAATTTCATTAATAAAAAATTATGTAAAAAAATGCATTTATATGTATCAAAATTTTATTTTTAATCAGAATTATCATAAATTGATATTATTATTGATATAAGTGTCAGTAATAATAATATTTCAATATTATGAAAATAGTAATTAAATATTATATTTTTTTTAAGTTATTGTAAAAATTATTAATGAATTTTTTATTTTAAAACATGATACATCATTCGCTAAAAATTGGTACGTCATGTCATAATTATAATTATTTTATAAATAATGATAATAATTTTTAAAAATATTCGAATAGTACGTTTAAAAAATGATAAACGTCACTAAATATTAATGAAAAAACTAGTAATACTCTTACCTGCAGACTTTTTTCCTGTGTATATTACTCATACTTAATAAGATTAAAATTTATTTGGATTTTCATAGAAGTTTCATAGTATTCTATGACAGTGACTTCGTTAGGGTATATCAGATTATTAATAGTGAATATATTTGTAGTTTGGATTATTTGGGTTTAAATTATTTTGTACTTTGGAAAAAATGGAATTTGGAACTTTCAGGTTCTGGACGTTTTAGATTTAATGTTTCGTCTTGGATGTTTTAGATATAATGTTTTGTACCCCAATCATTTTAATGTTTTATTCGACCTGAAATTTCATATAGTTTACAACGTTGACAAATGACACGAAAATTTTTTTAATTTAAAACCTTGAAAAAAAAAATTGGACGAAGTCCGTAACAAGAGATTTTCTGAACATGTTTATACCTTTATACACTAGAGATTTTTATTCTTATAAGAAATGGCAAAATTTCTATAACAATTAAAAATTTCTTTTAAGAGTTCTATTTTTTATAAGGTCGACCATAAAAAATTCTAACAAAAAAAAATTTTTTTTAAGAAAATCTTTCAATTTCGTACATTTCTTATGAACTGGAATTTTTATGGAATAAATTTTTTATAAACATTTCTACAGGAATTAAAGTTCTTTAAGAAAAGTTTTTATTACAAGAATTTTAAAAGTTCGACTTTTTTTAAAAACGACGAATTTCATCGTCGATGATTCATTGAATTATTTCAGTCGCTGAATTCGCTACTTTGTGATTTTAAATAATTGATAGTAAATCTCAGAAAAAAATTCTCGTGTGATTTTTCAACGTTATAAACTTTGTGAACATTCTTTGTTCTGAAATTGAGTTCATAATATCACACAGATGAGCTTTGAAACATACCATCATCGGGGCGACTTGTTCTTGATGATTTGTAGGTCTTTGCACTTGTCTTTGGTTGGAAAAAGGGGGTTGGGGGCTCGGGTTCCTCAGGGGAGGTGGGGGCGGCGATTGTTGCGTTGTTTGTACGTAAATCGGGGGTGAAAGTGGACTTTCAGGAGTGGAATCCGAAGATCTACTGGGACGTTTCGCCCATTCAGGCAATTCCTCCTGAGACTTGTTCCGATTCAGCATCCAAGGCGTAGGCGCCTTTGCCAAAGATACGTGTGGTGGGGTTGTTGGCGATTCCATACCACCCGGAGGTGAACTTGGCGTCATTTTCGTTTCCACCCGAATCACGTTTTTCGGCATTTCCGGCTGTTTTTCGTACGACGAATCTGGCGAAATATAAATATAAAAATTATTATTGAAAAAATTTCAATCTCTGTGATTTGATAATTACAAGAAACCAATTTCATAATATTAAGACGACTCGGAAGCTACTGTAGTGCGAGAGAGATGCATAGAATGAAAACTGAATGAGAGGAAGGACGAAAAGAGAATATCTTCCGTGTCGTCTTAAATAAAACTTGCGATTTTGGACTCCAAAATATGTATAAATTCGACATCCCGAGGGAAATTTATTTATTTTTTCAAAAAACATTACAAAAATTACATAAATATTCGTACTCACTTTGTGGATAATTAATGTTATTCACCACCGTCCTCGTCAGTGACGGTTGTAACGGCATGCTAGCCGGGAAAACCGGAACCGCGACTTGGGGTTGCACGAAAAGATTGGCTCCAGTTTGCCCCGGCGCAGCTCTTGGCTCCGTAGCCGATTTTGGCGGACCCTCGATCCCCTCGTCGTTGGCGTTTTTGGCAACTCTCCGGGCCATCCGGGGGCTTCTTATTAGAGACAGGTCCAATTTACCCCCCATGCCTGGAGTGTACGTGAACGGTTTTTTGTCCTTCGTCATCATGGCGTTTTGGATCGCAGCTGGGGGCTCGTACGCATCGTTCCCAGCTGCTTGGAATTGGTTTCTGGCATTCTGCACGCCCAAATTTTTTTGCGTTAGTAAAAAAACATACGGAAAATGAATAATTTCAGGAGGAAAATACGTTTTTTATGAGCGGGGTAAAATGGAATATTTATTCAAATGCATACGGAAAATAAAAGAAAAGCGAATTTGTTTGTTGCCAGAGCATAATTATTTTGCATAAATTTCCATTGCGTAGTAATTATGCTTTGGTAGCAAAAAAGATTTTTTTCTGAAATTTCTGCGAAAGTGATCCATCACATCTTCAGTTTTTTGCTCGGAAAGTATTCCTTTCTTTTTTTCATTTTTGATAACTCTATAGAAAGTGAGTTGAACAGCATGCAAAATCAATAAGTATGACAATGAGTGAAATGAGATACTCGCCATGATGATTGAAGATTTCTTGCGAGATGTTAGAGGAAGCACAGGATGTCAAAAAGACGAAATATGTTAGTAGAAACTGTGGCGGTTTCGGCGTTCGAAGAAAGACTAGGAAGATTTTGCGTTTTAGAAAAGCGTCGAATGTAAAAGCATCGAATAATAAACCGTGAAAGCCAAATTTTCGCTCACCTCGACTGTAGCTATCCTCAAGGCTGGCACTTGACCAAAGGCCGGGGGCGGCGGGGGTGGCGGTGGCGCAGGACAAAAAGCTACACAAGCACCATCGGTGCAATTATTTCGCTTTATTTCGTTGGTTATTTGGCATGCTTTCTTTTTATTTGAAATGTGACGCTCGTAAAAACAGAAAATGTTCATAAATACGTGACGTAGCGTAAAAAAAAGGCACTGGAGGGGATGGTATCTATTGTGCATACATTTTTTATGCATTCTTGACTTTTTGTATAAATTTGTTGGACGTACAAATTATTGTGTAGTTGTCGATTATGCATAATTTTTTGTGCAAATTGAAATTATAGCTTGTCCTTCATATATACAAGAAAATAGTTGCAACAATCGATGGAAAATCTGAATTTTGTTCTCAGTGATTTGGTTTTTATAAAAAATGGTGAAATTCTTAGAGGAATCAGAAAATTCTTTTAAGAATTCCGTTTTTTAAATAGTCGACCTTACAAAAATATTATAAAACTCAGTTTATATTAATTATTATTATTTTTTATTAGTATAAAAACATTATTAAAAACAGTTACCTTTTTTTAAAAAATTTCAAAATCATAGAAAAAGTGGATTATATGAAATATCATTATAAAATATTGCACAAAATCTTAATGAAAAAACAAAATCAAAAGAATATTAACATAGAAAACGAAGAATAAAGGAAACTCTGAAAATATAGTCAACAACTAAAGTTAAAAATACAAATAACCTGAAAAATTTAGAAAGACTTTTTTGCGGAAAAACTGTTTAAATAAAAAAATTTTTTATAAAACAAATTTTCAATAAATTTTACACATTAAATTATTTTCTAAAAATTTCTACAGGAAATAGAATTTTCTAAGAAAAACTTTTTACATAAGGTTTTTATAAGGTTACTATTTAAAAAAAAATTTTCTTATAAGAATTTCATAAGGTTGATCTTATACAAATTTGAATAATGTTTTTATAAAAATCAAAATCATCAGGGATATATATTATCACTTCAATTATTTGAAAGTATTTTTTAACTACTTATTTTATAATTATGAATAAATTATCATAATATAATTATTATCAGTAACTGCATTCTTAAGAAGTATTCGTCAATTTCAGGTTGCTTATTACAAGTTTTTATATAATTCTAAACAAAGATATTGTTTTTCATGAATGTAAACAATTATAATATGCACAATAGACCTCTGCACAAAAATTTGAATGCACAATGTTAATAATGCACATAATATTTATGCACAATAAGTTTAAAGGGAGTTTTAAAAAAATGCATGCTTTTCGTCATAGAATATTTTAAATATTGTAACTGTTAAGTTCGTTTTCAATTCTTTGTATTTTAAATTTTACATCTTTCAATTCTGAATTCTCAGGTTGCTTATGTTCAATTTAGATACTTCGATATAAAAATATTTTCAGTTCATTAATATCCAAAAAATTAGATGGTATCAATTTTCTCTAGTAATAGAACTTATTGCAAATTATTGGAATTTCGGAGTCCAAAATGTTTAATTCTTATTTAATTCTTTAAATATTGAATTATTTAAATATATCTTATCTAAATCCATTTCGTGTAAGTTGTTTTATTTTTGAATGTCTATCTTGAAAATATAGAAATAGTTATTAGAAATAAAAAGTTGGAATTATCTGTTGTTCAAATTTCTTGGTATAGTATTTTAATTTGTTTCGTATAATTTGATTTTTCCTATTTAAATATGAATATTTATTTAACAAGTTTATTTTATAAGTCATTTACTTAAAGAAAAAAATTATAAGTTCCTTATTTTTAGAACTCATCTAGAAGAGTTAAAATTGTGAAGTCGAAAACGTCGAATTTTTCAGATTCAAAAATTAATTGTTTAATTTTTTTTTGCAAAAAAATCCTTTCCTGTTTTAAATTGCGATAAATATCTAAAAAATCTACTTTTCAAGACCTATAACTTTAGAAATCATTTTTAAATATATTATATAACACATTTATTTTCAATATCATTTTATTCTGATAATGGAAATTTAAAGGGATATACAATTGATTAATTATAATCAATATTCAAACATAATTCAATCATAAAAATAGATTTCATTAGATTATATAATTCATTATAAATAATCTAATTATTTTAAAATTTTAATCGACGATCACATTTTTAAATAACATATAATAAGAAGAAATTTTTAAAAAATGTAAGAAAAGAGAAAAATGTAATTTAGGGAAAAATTTGAATGTTTAAGAAATTTATTATATTTGATCTTGACGTACTATTTATTAATTTTTTTCATGTCAAAAATAAAGAAGATTCGAAATCGTTTTTTTTCTCATGCACAATTTTAGTGATAAAATAAACAGTTAAACAATTTCGATTGTATTAAAAGTATAATTTTTTCAACTGCTTCAATTTTGAAGATAAAGTTTTTCAATCTCTTTGATCTGGTTTAGAAAATTTTGTATTTTTGACTGTACCACATTTTACATGATTTTACAATAAAAATGATAATGGCTGGTAGTAAATAATTTTAAAATTATTTCAATTTTTCTAAAACGACAAAATTTTTGACTTATAAAATAAAACATATGGAATTCAATGTCAAGTTCTATTTTTGGCATACATATTTGAATTTTCGTCAAGAAAAAATTATTATTTTTCAAACTTCGGGAGGGCTTTCAACTTCTGTTTAAGTGTCTATTGAATGAATTTCGGATACTTTATTATATATATTTCCACGTATTACAAGGAACTTCAAAATTTAATCTGAAAGTATTTGTAAGCACAAATTTTTACAAGATTCAGAAAAAAGATAATTAATTGAAAATTGTATTACCCGTCTTAAGTTTGGTAAGATGATTTGTGGTTCTCAAAATTCAAAAATTTGACAAACCAGGATAGAAAATATTTTTGTATGGAAATTATTAATGGCATACTTATCAATAAAGAAATTTGATTTTTAAAATACTTGTAACTTTATTGACTTAAATGAACAATTTTTTGAATGTCCGAAAATTTAATGATATCGGAATTCGTGAAAAATGATCTATTTTTCACACATGAAATCTCACTATATTTGATTCAAAAATTGTAATCATAGAATTTTTTACAAAATTTAAAAAAATTTAATGTTTTTCTGAAAATTACCGTTCGATGTGCGAAACGAATTCATTATTCTACGTCTTGAAAATGTACCAAAACTTTATTAATTTGTTTACGTCGACGATTGATGAGATGAGTCGATACATTGCTATATATTTTAAAAGAATTTTTGGTGTGCCAAATTTATACTTTGTAGGCCTTGTGCAAAATTATTACACATGACTAATCAGATCACAATAACTGGGTCAAGTGATTAAAAAAAGTTTGTCCCTCGACGAATGGGCCATATCGAGAACTCACGATTTTTTATTTCAGATAAATCACATTGCGATTCCGAATAACTTTGAATCTTATGACATTGTGGAACTCAAATTTTCTCGTTCAAACTAAAACTTACAACATTCAAATTCTATTTAACCTTTATATTTTTCAAGTATTATCAGTATTTATTCATTTTATTTTAGATATCGATTATAAGCTTTTTCCATGACGAAATATTACATTCAATAATTTTTTACAAACTGTGATCTTGAAACTTTTGTTATTCGAAACTCAAACATTCAATTATAGAATGCCATAAGTTGATAATAAAATTAATTCATCGATTCGTAAGTTTTACATGTGAGAATCGTAACTATTAAATATGAAAATTATTTGTTACTAATTTTATTCTCACCTTCAGTTGAAGAATCCGAATCCCTGAAAAAAACAATGTGAATGAGTTATCAAATTGTGTAAAATGCGAAGCGGATTTGGAATTTTCAAGAGTGATTCAATAAGATGACGTTTATATCTTGGTTGGGAAAAATCGTATACAAAAATATTCAAGCAATGACTCAACGAACAAATATAAAACGAGCGACCGAGTGCGTGTAAAAGAGAGCAGCACTGAAAAAAAGTGCCTATCTCTCAATGACGATCATTAAACATAAAAAAAATTGCCTGTAATGCCGTTGCTTTTGAAACTTGAGATAGGAAATTTTGAGCTCTTGAAATTAGCAGTGCCAGATGCTTCAAGATTCTCTCCACCAAATTTACATTGATCGATGAAATTATTGAGTTTCTGTTGTAGAATTAATTTGATTTTGAAAAGTTTTACAAAGTTTTGAAGTGTCCGAAGATTTGTCTGTCATTTTTTGAAAATTATGTATTGTTATTTTTCTTAAATTTTCGTCAATTTCCATCAGGCAAATGCAAACACGAAAAAGAAATTTTGGAGGTTGGAACAGCGCTCTAAAAATTCAAAAAGAATTAATTCTCTAAAAGTTAATGTAACAGAAAATAAAAATATACATAAAATTTAATTTGACTTCTAAAGCTGAATGTATTATTTTGAAAATCATCAATTAAGTATTTAAAAATAAATTGAAAACAACTTCACTGACTGGACTGACTGGAGGTAACAACCAGGAACAGAAGAGGAAAAAATTTTGAAAGTGGTTTTTCGAAAAAATGTGTAAATTTCCTCCGTGATTTATGAGTTTTGAATCTAATTGTAGAACGATATGGTTACGATAATACGATTTTTTAATTTTTTTACTTTTGGAATTTGAAAATTATACAAATTTTGAAGACCAGAGTCGGAGGTTTTTCATATTCGTATTAAACATTATGGAATCCGATTTTCGTGATATTTAAGTCACTAAAATTTAGTTTTTTCTAATACCTTTAGATTATTCATAATTATTAGGAATTGAAACAACTTGAAGGAATTTCTGACATTGTTAATAATTTCTATTTAGCTTTTAAGAATTAGATGTCTTAGGGGTCGAAGTTCGGAAAAAAAATTTTTTTAATTCTTAAAAAATATCATAAAAATATAACATACTATAATATAATATTATGAAAATTAAAAATATCAAAAAAAAAAGAAATCACCCGCCAGCAAGTGCTGAACACCGCATGGTGGGTTACGAAACCCCCGTCTCCTGTTGGCCAGACAGGCGCTCTACTAACTGAGCTACGGCGTCAGATGATAACATTTCTGTAGAAATTCTAGCTATTGATAGAGCAATCCATAGGAATAATTAAAATATCAGATACTACTACAAAACTTTAGATAATATAATCAATTTCGAAAATAATAGAAACCATTATGAAATACTCAAAATCTGTGTTGTTATAATTTTATAATGAAAAAAATCGTATACTTATATTTATAATTTTATAATAATAATTTATAATAAAAAACTAATTTATAATTATATCAATTATATAAAATTTTTTTCTCACGAAACAAAAATCGAATTTATGATTTAACTCACTTGGCTATTATTAGCGATTTGGAATTCGAAGTTACAAGACGAAATATTTCGGGAATATACTCAAATTGAGACCGAGAGAGATTATAGACGTTAAAAAGGTAACAAGGAAAATTCGAATTTCAAAAACAGTAATTAGATAAAATTTCATACTTGGGTGGAAAATTCAACAAAAATGTTTCGTAAGATTAGAAGATGCCCCGCATAGCTCAAGTGTAGAGCACTCGAACGGAAATCGAGAGGCTACGGTTTTCGAACCCGCTGTGGAGCAGTTTTTTTTCTCACGAAAGAAAAATTGAATTTATGATTTTATGCATTTAGCTATTAATAGTGACTTGAAATTCGAAGATGCTGGAAGATATATTCCGGGAATGTACTCAAATTGAGACCGAGAGAGATGTTAGATATCAAAAAGGTGGTAATAAGACGTTTCGAATTTAAAAAACAGTAATAATTGAATGAATATATTCAGTAACAAAACATTTGATTAACCATTATCATTTATTTGTTGAACACGTTCAATTGCCTTAAATCGTTTTGAAGATCTAAATTCGCAGTTCTTTGAGATCGTTATTTGCAGTTATTTAAGATGAATGGCGATCAGGTGTAGCCATGTATATAAAAATTTCTATTCAATTTTAAGAATTCTATTTTTTAGGAGTCGAAGTTCGAAAAAATAAAAATATTTTTATTTATTTTTGTGAAAATTATAGCAACACAAATTATGAGTATTTCATAAAAGTTTTTATTATTTTCGTAATTGATTATATTATCTTAAGTTTTGAAGTAGTTTCTGATATTTTTATAATTTATATGGATCGCTCTATCAATAGGTAGAATTTATAAAGTAAAATTTTTATCTGGTGTCGTAGCTCAGTTGGTAGAGCGCCTGTCTAGGAAACAGTGGTCGGGGGGTGGTTCGAGCCCCTCCGGTGGACAGCTGGTGTGAATACTCGCGGGCGAGTACTTTTTTTTTTTCAAGAGTGGGCCAAGCGGAGTTGGGCCCTTGAGTTTTGTGAAGTGCGATCTTTTAATTTTCCAATTCAAAAATAAAGAAAAAAATGTAACAATTATTGTAATAAAACAATATTTATAGTTTTTCATATCGAAATAGACGAAATCAGTTCAAAAATTTCATGTAACAGAGGAAATAAAATTATGCAGAAAATTAAATCGGACATCTAACTGTATGTATTATTTGGAAAATCATCAATTTAGTATTCAAAAATAAATTGAAAACAATTCGTCATTGAAATTCTATTGAAAAATAATGTAAAAAGTGGTGCAGTAAATAATGCAAAGTTTTCACTATAGATTTCAAAAGTTTAAATAGCTTCAACTTCAAAATTTTAATAGTTAGGCCGAAATTTGAATGTAGTACAAATTTTGAGTTATTCGTTTTTATAGCTTAAATTTTGAGTGGCAAAGTAAATATTAATTTGTCAAACACGAGAAAAATGTAAAAACAACACGTCAACTTTGAAAATACTGAATTTTTTATAGCTTAGAATAACGTAATATTATGAATCTCGAAAAGTGTAATTTTCAAACAACAATCTTTTTTATTGAAAAATAAAGAAAACTGTCATACATGAAAAATAATAAGAATGTATTTTAATATTTTAACAGTCAAATGTTTTTGAGTAAAAAATTTTAATTACTCAAGTTAAGCTCTAACTAATAAACATTTTTTCTGATAAAAACCCATTACTGTTGAAGAAGTAAACGATTCGAAATAAAATAAGACAACACGAACGAACCTGAAAAATTTGAAATTTCACAAAATTTTGAAAAATGTTACCGCCAATATTGAAAATGAAAATATTGCATAATCAGCTTAATGTTTACTGAATATTTATTAACTTCGAAAGGAATTGAAATTTTATCCTTAGAAATTTGAGTATTCATAAATTCGACTTTTTGATTGTAACAAAGAATGAAATTTCAATATAAAAAATTAACGGTTAATTGATATGTTCAGAGAAGTACATGTTTTTTCTGGAAAAAATTTCTGTTAAAAGTTAAAAATTGAAAGATTTAAATATTTTGAAATATAAGACTCTTGTGATTTAATGCAAGTTCCATAAGTAGAACAAATTGATACTTTACCATATCAACGCATAACCAACTAGAAAATTTTATAATAACAAAATAATCATGCTAAATTAAAATACTTGAATTTCAAAGTATTAAAATTGATCGCATACAATTCTGAAGTTTGAAATTTGAAAATTGAACGAATTTTAGATGAAAAAATAATTGATTTGCAGTTAGGAATTTAATTATTCCAATATTCAAAATATTATAAGACGGAAAACATGTATTTTCGGAATTTTTCTGTGTAATACCATGCCATCAAGTATCTACAAAAATGTAAAAGGATTTTAAAAAATGAATCATCTAATTACTTTTATTTTCGTTTCCGATGTTGGATTCATTTCGACTGATCAAATTTTGTTTATCAATTACTTTCTCAATACCTTCAATTCTTTTTACTTTGTAAATTCCATTCCGTTCCGTTTCCATATATATGTAATTTAGGTATTCATATGAAGTAATCTTCATTGTGTTTAAATAAAAAAATGTGTTTAATATGATAAAGAAAACCTATCTTCTAGTTTTAATTTATAAAATGTGTATTTTACTGAAGTTCTAAGCAATTTTTAGTTTTTTTATAATATGAATGTGAAGTTTTTATTGTAAAACTGCTACTCCTCGAATCACATGAATAAGGTCGAATTTTTTTTTATTTCGTTTTCAAAATTTCATTATTTGAATTTCTTGAATTTGAATTGTTGCCGGTAGTACAAAGCCAACTTCGATAATTTTGTTATAAAGTTTTTTCAATATCAACGTTTTCGTGAGAATTTTCTGGGGAGGGTATCTATTGTGCGTAAATTTTTTGTGCATTGTTAACATTGTACATATATTTATTGTGGATACAGATTTTTGTACAGCGGTTCATTATGCATATTATAATTGTTTACATTCATAAAAAAACAATATCTCTGTTTAGAATATTATATAAAATTGTTATGAGCAACCTAAAATTGACGAATTCTTCTTAAGAATGCGATTATTTATAATAATTATATCATGATAATTTATTCATACTTATAAAATAAGTAATTAAAGAATAAAAATAGTGATATCGATTTTTATAAAAACATTATACAAATTTGTATAAGATCGAACTTATAAAATTCTTATAAGAAAAACTTTTTCAAAATAGTAACCTTAAAAAAACCATATAAGAAAAGTTTTTCTCAAAAAATTCTATTTCCTGTAGTAATTTTTAGAAAATATTTTTGTATAAAAATTTTTTTCTGTAAAATTTATACAAAAATTTGTTTTATAAGAAATTTTTCTGAAAAAAAAGTCTTTTTAAATTTTTCAGGTTATTTGTATTTTTTAACTTTAGTTGATGACTATATTTTCAGAGTTTCCTTTATTTTTTGTTTTCTATATTAATATTCTTTTCATGTGGTTTTTTAATAAGATTTTGTGAAATATTTTATATTCAAATATTCAATAAATAATGATATTTCATATGATTCATTTTTTATCAAATTTTGAAATTTGTTAAAGAAGTGTAACTGGTTTTGGTAGGTTTCTTACAATAAAAAAAAAAAAATAATAATAATAATAATAATAATAATAATAATAATAATAATAATAAATATAAAGTGAGTTTTATAATATTTTCACAACTTTCAAAGAAAATTTTTCATATAAGAATTTTATAAGGTCGACTTTATAAAAAACGGAAGTCTCATAAAAAATTTCTGATTCTTCTAAGAATTTCGCCATTTTTTATAAAAACCAAATCACTGAGGACGCAATTCAGATTTTCCATCGATCATTGCAACTTTTTTCTTGTATGTATTAAATGACAAGCTATAATTTTAATTTGCACAAAAAATTATGCACAATCGACCGCTGCACAAAAATCTGTATGTACAATAAATTTATACAAAAAGTCAAGAATGCATAAAAAATTTATGCGCGATAGATACCATGTTATTTTCTGTTGTTTGTCATGATTTTGTGGATTTGACGTTAAAAGTAGTAGCGATAATCAGTGTTCACGAACGAATGCGTAACCTACATCGCATGATCTTGATTGGAACCGCGATCTTCTGGCGAGTAGACCTTTTATGGAAGCCTTTACAAGGTCGTCAACTTGAGTGCGTTTTCAGCTGATTAAATGTCAAGTTTATCGTGGCAGTGATAAATCAAGATGACTTTTTTTGATAAATTACTTGATAACGCATTCGACAGTTGATTTAAACAAAAGGAGACGTTTATAAAAAATCTCCAATCAATGATGAAACATAAGTTTAAAAAAAACTTTGAATCACTTTTGATTTAATAAACATCGAATGTTACAGATGAAAAACTCATTTCAATGGATCTGATAAATTTCAGAGTCAGGGATTTTATTTTGAAACATTTTTATAATTTTATTGAATTAATTATTTTAAGTGAGAAGCGATAAACTATTTCGTGTTCCCTTAAAATTTATCTCAATTTATTCAGAACAAAAAAAATTCTGAAAAATCTCAAAAAGTCAACAGCTTTGTCATTTAACTCGAGATTCGAATTCCTTCAAATTTTCGCAAAATTATGAATCGTTTCCAAAGTTTCAAACAACATGTAAATTGTCTTGCAATAAACCATTTGACGTCATTTTTGCAGCTGTCACGATTTAAATAAGTGGACAACATTTTTGTCAAAAGACGTCATCGCGTTGGAATCAAAAACAACTTGTGTACTTAATTCGCCAAAAACACGAAAAGCCCAAGACAATAAAAATACTTTTCCATATTTTTTTTTATATTTCAAGATGCTGTTCAGCAAACGATTTCCAAGAAAAGTTCTTTTCCAAGAGAGCCAAAGAAAAGTTTCTGGTTTCGAAACCCTGCTACTAGCATAGAAATGTATTTAGGTGGGTACGCGAAACGCTGATAAATTTAGACCACTTTGACCTGCGCGTTCGACCAGCGTCCGAAATTTTTGCTATTACATTATTTTTAGGATTTCCACCTTGCCTGCATAAAAAAATTCAGCGAAAGTGTAAACAAATGTTTGGCATATACAATTCTGGATTTGTTAATTTAAAAAAATTATGTACTAAAAAAGAAACTAATAAAATTTCGTGGCACAAAGTCTAAAAATTATGTTTTTAAATAAACATAAATGACATAGAAATAACTGAATTACAAAATAATTCTTCACCAGAGTCTGCGAAGTTATTTTTCATAAAAAAAAATTTCATAACCATCGCCAAAATTTTTGATTCTATCATCGAAATCCCATTTTTCAAATGACTTTTGGAGAACACACGTTGAAAAACTCCGGAATGTTATAAAGATAGCTCTACGGCGCGCTCTGAATTTTCCCGGATTGTTTCGAAAATCATCCGAAAATAGTTCTCCGAGACTCACCCAAAGTACGTGGACGAATTCATGTCTCGAGCGCTTTTTTCGGGACCGGGCGCTCGCCGATTTTCCGGTGGATTTTCACCCGTGAAAATGCCACAAAAAATGGAAAAAGTAAATGCCACTGGCAATGATATTTCCGGCGTTACTGGTGTTTTTGGTTCTGGGGTCACGCGGAACCTATTCGCGACGCGACGAGTCGTCTTCGACGCCCAAGGTGCGACTGGCTCTACGAACTATAGATTCGAGCTGAGGCCGTTTTTAACCTCTTCGTGAGGTGGATCGCACGTGACACGGTGTGATCGAGAAAAATTTTTGCACATCATTTTGGCGAATACGCCTACAACGTATTGTGGATGAAGTGAACTGGAAAATGTAGAAGAAAAAAAACATGGGATTAATGATAATGGCGCGTAGGCAGAGGGGTGTTTTGGGGGTTCAAACTCCTCCCGAAAGTCAATCAAAATTAATTGGTGTTTCTTGTAAAAATATAAAAAAGTTACGATGATAAAATATATATTTACAAATTTGAAAACAATAATTATTATAAAAATAAATAGAAATTATGAAAAATGTCCTTACTGAAATCTAAAAGAGCATAACAAATATGGAAAATATTCAGAATTCTTAATTTTACTAACTCAAGAATAACAACAATCCTAGTTTCAGAAAAAATTATTCTTGAACAAAATTATAATGATAAATGTTTAACTAGAACAGCGTAGAAAAAAAAATTGAGATAGATATAACAAATGTAGAAGAGTTGCTAAATGGTATTTACAAAATTTAAAAAACGTTTTTGAACCCTGCAACATCGAATCCTGCTAATATGCAGAGAAATTCAAAAAATTTCAGAAAATGCTTATGAAAATAAATATTTATAATATTTCTAAATAAAATAAAATGAACTATTCTATCTTGTTATATTCTATTATATAAATATTCTATTCTATTTATATTTCATAAATAGAATAGAATAAAATAAACAGAAAATATTTATAATATTTATATAAAATAGTTTGAATAATAACTACTAATTATTATTATAAGAATTATTGTATTATATTATTTATTACGATAAATTATATTATATAATATGTGTGACGCGCCACGAAGAAAGGGACCTAAGAGGCATCTGATATAAGAGCTATTATCTGCTTCTTTTCAATAAGAGAATGACTTTAACATAAAATGCTTCTTAGGTCCCTTTCTTCGTGGCGCGTCACATATTTTATTTTATTATATGAATTACGTAAAAAGTTATTATTATAACTGTGAAAAGTTAATATAAATACTTTTTATACAAAGATCAGTAGGAAAGAGAAATAATCATTTTGACAAATTAATCATTTTTACAAATAATTTTTCTATAATAATTTTATTTATTATAAAATATAATATGTTATATTTATCATAATAAGACTTCATTTTTTTAAAATAATTTTAATTTTGACGAATTAATCATTTTTAATCATGGCTGGCAAATAATTATTTTTTTCCATGTATGTGTTGGAATGCCCGCTTTTTTACGATGAATCGCGTGAACACAGCCCTCTTTCCGAGTAGCCATAAAATCAGCGGAACAAAGAAGAATTCTCTCGCTGATTTTATGACTTCCCGGAAAGAGGCCTGCGTCACGCGTTTCATCGTAAGCGGCCACTCCTACACATGCATGGAAAAAAATATTGTATGTTACATCGGAGGAATGTGATTCAACTCGCGCGCTTGCGCACTCGCTGCCGCCGTGCCCAAATGCTCGCTCGTAGAATCATTCCATTCCTCCCTTGTAGCATAAATATCTATTGATTATTTTGATCAGTAAAAATTACAGATTTTCTCTTTCGAAATTTTATTGTTCATAAATTAAACACATACTATAGTGATTTTCGATTATTCAATGCTATCATTTTGTTTAAACTTTAATTTTGTAATTAACTTATTAAAAAAAATTGGGGTTATGAGGGAAATAATTTGAAATTGATTTTTTAATACTATATTTAATATTTACTAGTTTCTCTATAGAAATTCAACTACTTCATAATTTTATTAACAATTCTATTTTGATTCAAATAACATGCTGTCAGAAAAGCTTGTAATTTCGATATTTGCGACTAAAAATTTTAAAAATTGTTTGCAATAAAAAACTAAGTCGATAGCATTTTTATGAATTTGTGTGGTTCGAAGAAAAAATTGTTCGTCAGTATTCAGCGTTTCAAATTTATTAATTTACGAAGGTTTTTTAATTACATTTACGATAACGTAAAAGAACTGAAAAAGTTGAGGAATAAACTAAGGAAAAATCAATATAAGAATACGTTTTAAAAAAATAAGTCTTACACGTTTGCGAAGATTAACTATTAAAAAATAACTTTTCATTATTTAATGATATTTTTTTTATTAAATAAATTTTCAAAATTTGAATTCCCGGTTATTTTTCTGAATTCATTTTTCCAAAAAATCTTTATTTAACGAGCCAATTTTCTAAGAAGTATTATTCCGAATTCTATTTTCCACAAATTCCGAATGATTTCTAAACGTTTCTTTTCCAATTTTCTACAAACAATTCCGTGAAAACTTTATAGTTCAAAAAAAATTTTGAATAACTTAATATATTATGTATATGAACTATAAATTTTAATAAATGGACTTCCCGAAATTATTAAAAATTATATAGACTTCTACTTTTTAGTTTCGATTACTTGGTTTAATTATTTCATTATGGATTCTAATGCTTCACTGTAAGATTTTGAGCGTTTTGTAAAAATTCTTAGATTTTTGCATTTTTCAGTGTTGTTACTTGTGATTAATAATTATTGTTAATACGGCAGTTATGTTCTTAGTACTCATTTTGCACTTGCCTTACTTAAATAAATAGATGAAAAAATATGTATTCCGCTGATTCATAAAAAAACCTATTGAGGTGCTTTGCTTTGAATTTAAAGTTACTTTCGAAAAAATTCATGTGAACAATATTCATGGAAACCTTCAAAATTTATTCATATACTCTTTAAATAACTTTTACAATTTGATGCTGTGTTTTTGAATACTTCTGTTTGGAAAATACGTAAAATAAATTCACGTACAAAAGTGTCAAACGAAACACAAACATATTTATTATATCATATATTCATTACAAATATGATTTAAATAATATCATACGAATATAATTAAATCAATCAAATGTTGACTTTTAAATAAAAAATATCTTATTATGTATTGAGTTATAAGATACAAATGATCGGTATTCAAATTTAAGTGATAGCTCGTTGAAAAAGACAGTGAAAATTGTAATAAAGTGAGCTATTGATACCGTAACTTTCACTTCTCATCGTTTTTATTTCCTGGCGGAAACAACCAAGATTCGGGATCTCAAAAACTGTATCGAAGGCGAATATTCTGGTCTGATGCTATCGATCTCTCCGCACTCGTCCATGCGTCGCGAATTTGTTGTCTAACGAAACATTGTCGATATTTTCCTCCTCACTTTATGCTGTAATCGCACTTTTTCATCGCTTATTTTTCAATTAATAACCTGTTTCGATCCAAGTTAACGATTTCGTCATTATTTTAGGAAAATATAAGCAAAATATGAAGGTCACAACCAGGAACATGAGCAGAAAAAATTTCGAAAGTGGTTTTTCGAAAAAATACGTATATTTCCTCCGTGATTTGATAATTTTGAATCTATGATTATCTGGTTACAATAGTACGACTTTTTGATTTTTTAACTTTTCGAATTCTGAATTTACACAACTTTTGAAAATCCGAGTTGTACGTTTTTCATATTAGCGTTAAACGTAATGGAACCCGATTTTCGTGATATTCAAGTCACTGAAGTTTAGTTTTTTTCCAATACCTTTGGATTATTCATAATTATTAAGAATTTAAACAACTTGAAGGATTTTCTGACATTGTTAATAATTTCTATTCAGAAATTAAGAATTAGATGCCTTAGGGGTCGAAGTTCGGAAAAAAAAATTTTTTTTATTATTAAAAAATATTATAAAAATATAATATAATATAAGTATAATATAATATAATTATATAGTAGAATATACTAATATATATATATATATATATATATAATATAATTTGATAATATTAGAAAAATTAGAAATATAAAAAAAAAAAAAAAATCACCCGCCAACAAGTGCTGAACACACCGCAGGGTAGGTTTCGAAACCCCCCGTCTCCTGTTGGCCAGACAGGCGCTGTACGAACTGAGCCACGGCGCTAGACGATAAAGATTCTGTAGAAATTCTAGCTATTGATAGAGCGATCCACAGGAATAATAAAAATATCAGAAACTACTACAAAACTTTAGATGATATAATCAATTACGAAAATAATAGAAACCTAAATGAAATACTAATAATCTGTGTTGTTATAATTTAAGGTACACCGAGCATAACGCGATATACGCGTGACTCCTCGTATCCTAGTACCCTAGTAGGCAAGGGAGGGGATGACTAGCGATGCTCGGCCTAGTAACTGCGAAGATTTAATCCAATACGAAATTTGGAAATCGCGATGTCTCGGTTGCATCTGATCGGATTGACATTATTTATAGCGGAAAACATTCGTAGATCTTTAGCGCTACTGCTGAGCTAAACAGATTGTTAAAAATGTTGCGACATCTAAGCTAAAAATATTAACAAAGTTTTTTCAAGTTTCATTAAAAAAAACAATATTAAAAATTTTTGGATTTCGAAAATAACCTTCTAAAATCATTGTCAGGAACTTCGGAAATCATTTTATAAAAGTTTTCTCAAAATCCAACAATTATTATTATTGTTTTTTTCAATGAAACTTGAAAAAACTTTGTTGATTTTTTCAGCTTATATGTCGCAATATTTTTTAAAATCTGTTCAGCTGAGCAGTAGCGCTAAAGATTTACGAATGTTTTCCGCGAAAAATTATGTCAATCCAATCAGAGGCAACTGAGATATCGCGATTTCCAAATTTCGTTTCGGATTAAATCTTCGCCGCTACTCGGCCGAGCGTCGCTAGTCATCCCCTTCCTTGCCTACTAGGGTTGTAGGATACGAGGAGTCACGCAGATATCGCGTTATGCTCGGTGTATCTTGATTTATAACAACACAGATCATGAGTATTTCATATAAGTTTCTATTATTTTCGTAATTGATTATATGATCTAAAGTTATGTAGTAGTTTCTGATATTTTTATTATTTTAATGGATCGCTCTATCAATAGCTAAAATTTATAAAGTAAATCTCCCATCTAGCGCCGTAGCTCAGTTGGTAGAGCGCCTGTCTAGGAAACAGGGGTCGGGGGGGGGGGGGGTTCAAATACCTCCGGTGTCAGCACCCGCTGGCGAGTGCTTTTTTTTTTTTTAAGAGTGGGCCAAGTGGAGTTAGGCACTTAGTTACGCGAAGTACGATCTTTCAATGTTCAAATCAAAAATAAATAAATCATACTACAAATAAATGTTATAAAATAATATTAAGGGTAGAGGCTCCGTAGCTTAATGGTTACGCCGTTGGGCTATGGAATCTCAGATGGATGGATGGGTTCGATTCCCGACTGGTGCAAGAGTTTTTTCAATTAATAAAATTGTTTTCACCGCGGGTATAGAATGCTGTTGTTTCCCTCCTTTTGGGCTCCTACGGGATTTTTCTCAACGAGGTATTATTCAAAATGAAATAGATATTTATGCTACAAGGGAGAAAGAGGATGATTTCAACGAGTGCGAAGTTGGGCACGAGCGGTAGCGAGTGCCCAAACGCACGAGTTGGA
>JAPYZL010205031.1:0-27495 GCA_030522825.1 Platygaster orseoliae | reverse complement strand
TTACGCAGTTTTCCTTGTTATTCCAGATCTTATAAGATTTCAAAAAACTTAATAATATTTGCGAAATTTCATTTGAAATTCATTAGATTCTTATGAGGCAACAAATTAAATTCTTCCACGTTTTCTGAAATCTCAAGAGTAAGCTATACAAGTTATCGAAAATTTTATAATTTGCGCTTGTAGGTTTTCAAAAAACCTACAAAATTCTGGAATTTCTCCCAAGTGTTTTGAAATTTTGTAAGAGTGACATATAAGATTTTAAAAATTTGTAAAAGGCCCTAATGAAATGTTTGAAATCTTCCCGAGTTGAAATTTTCAGTCAGTATTTTGAGTATAATTTAAGGATATTAAAGAAATCAGTCGATCGATTGAATTTTAATCGATTTAAAATTGTTATGAATAAAATAAAAAATAAAATATAAAATTACAAAAATTATTTTTTAATTATTAAACTTTTTCAACATTCATTTCGATCTAAGTATTATTGTCATTTTTATACTCGTGTAATAATTCAACAGTACGTTGCAATAAAATAGAGTGATAAAGTGAAAGTAATAATGATTAATCGAATTATACATATATAAACAAAGTTTTTGCCCCCCCCCCCAAAAAAAAATTTGGTTTCGGTGCCTCTGGTTGTACCAACAATATTAATCATATCATATGAAAAAAACTGCAATAAGTATCTAGCAAAAAGTGCAATATTTCAGACTGATTTTACAGTGCAATACAGTATAGTAATGATTGCTACATTTTTTTCTCAGTGTACAATTTTATGAATTCCATGTGTTGTCAGAACTCCCTTGATTCGCGTAAAAATCGTAGCGGCAGGTATACATAACACTAAAAAAACTGTATGGCGTTTTTTGGAATCTGGATTAGTAAAAACTACAATATAAAATGGCAAAAAGTACAAAAAAGGTGTACTAGAAAACGCAATATGTATTGAAGTTTTACCAACAATATAAACCATATCATATGACAAAAACTGCAATAAGTATCTAGCAAAAAGCGCAATACTTCATACTGATTTTACAGTGCAATACAGTATAGTAATGATTACTACATTTTTATCTCAATGTACAATTTGATGAATTCCACGTGTTGTCAAGACCCCCTCGATTCTCGTAAAAATCGTAGCGGCAGGTTTATAAAATATGAAAAACCTCCTGAAACCAAGAGGAGCCTTTTTACAAATGCACCCTGACATTTCACTCCCCGTGAGGGAAAAAGCGTCCTTCGATATCGCCCCAACGCCGCGTTGACTCACCCCTCGCACCCTCGATACCGCAAGTCGCGCAATCGTTGCCCTTCGGGCCTGCGCCCTGTCTCGAGCGCGGGGCGGCTCCTGTGCTTTCGTCGTTCGCGAACCGGCTCTCGCAAATGTCGCTCTAAATTTTCCCCGCGAGTTTTCCCCGCCGCCCCGGGAAACGCGAATTTCTCCGCGATGGTCACGGATAACACGAGCCAGGTAAAATGAGCTTTCCCTTTTCGCCAACTGCCAATTTTCCCATGCACTTGCCCTTTTACACGCGAACGCACGAAACGCTTTCAAACATGGTGAATTTTGTCGATACGCAGATTTCGCATTATCGCTGGTTTATCGTCACATCTTTTCAAACTTTTGGAGTATTTTTGAGTTTGGAGTATTTTTGAGTTTTAGCGAGTTCGATGTTTTCAGTTGTTTTATAGGGGCATTTTTGGTTTTTTTTTTTGAGTTAATGAGATGCTTGAGGGGTGAAACAAACGGTTTTGGGTATTTGATTCGAGAATTTCAGGGCTTTTCGTTGAGTTTTTTTAAGAAGTGCTTTAGGGTGTTCTTGGGTGAAGGGAAGGGGGCTTATAGGGATTATGGGTAAAAATGAATTTCATGAAATTATTCGAAAATGGTTAAGTTTTTGGTTATTATTGAATATAGTGTTTTTTTGTTTGATTATGACGTTTTTTGAAAAAGTTGGTAGTGTTTTAATTTGAAGGAAATTTATGCATCCTGGTATTTGATTCAGGCATAAATATCTACAACAATTGTTTTTTCATGCTTAAATGTTATTCTCTCTTAATTCCTTACTTAGATTGAATTTTTACTATAAATTGAGTTGAAGTACTGCCACTCATACTTGGAGTGAATTTTCACTTCTCGAAAGTAGTAAAGTTTTACTTTTATTAGAATGAAAAGCAACCTATTTTTTCAAGAGGAATCTGACTGGGGTTTAAGAGAGAAATTCAATTTCTCTAAGGGTAAAATTCGTTAATTTGGAGTGAATTATCGGTTTCTGTTTGAGTGGCATTATTTTGTCTCGATGAAGAGTGAAAATTTACTCTAAAGAATTAGAAAAGTTGTTCATGTTGTAGATGTTTGAAAAAAAAAAAAAAAAAAAAACAAGTTTTGTACAACATAACAGTTAAATAAAGATGTAGAATATATGCTTTTTTATTTTTTTTGGGGGGGTTACTATTTATTCAACATTTTAATTTAATTACATTCTAATATTTCATTAAAAATAAAGTTTTCAGTAGTTATACTTTAGAGAAGTTTTTTCACTTTTTTATTTTTAAGTTTTTGAATTTATGAGGTGATTGATGCATGAAATAAACGGTTTTACATATACCTGATTCGAGAATTTCAGAGCTTTCCGTTGAATTTTTTTAAGAAGTGCTTTAGGATGTTCTTGGGAGAGGGTGAGGGGACTTGTAAAGATTATGATGGATAAAAATAAGCTTTATGAAATCGTTCAAAAATTTTTAGGTTTTTGATTTTTATTAAATATAGTATTGGTTTATTCGATTATGACGTTTTTTGAAAAAGTTTGTAGTATTTTAATTTGAAGGAAATTTATGCATTCTGGTATTTGATTCAGGCATAAATATCTACAACACTTGTTTTTTCATGCTTAAATGTTATTCTCTCTTAATTCCTTACTTAGATTGAATTTTTACTATAAATTGAGTTGAAGTACTACCACTCACACTTGGAGTGAATTTTCACTTCTCGAAAGTAGTAAAGTTTTACTTTTATTAGAATGAAAAGCAACTTATTTTTTCAAGAGGAATCTGACTGGGGTTTAAGAGTGAAATTCAATTTCTCTAAGGGTAAAATTCGTTAATTTGGAGTGAATTATCGGTTTCTGTTTGAGTGGCATTATTTTGACTCAATGAAGAGTGAAAATGTACCCAAAATAATTAAGAAGAGACACCATCATAGACTCTTGCACAAAAAAACTACATTTTTCATCGTCAATTTTTCCCTTTTTTTCAATATTTAGACGTAAAAAATCGTTTCTTTGCCACCTGATTCAAAGTCACAATAAAAATAAAAAAAAATTATAATAATTTTGGAGCTGTTCTTGACAATCTTTCGATATCGAAATCATTTCAATAATCATCAACAACGACAACGTCAGTTAATTTTTAATAAATAATAACTGTTATCAGAATATGTTGTATAATTATTTTATACATGGAAATATTGTATTTTATTAGATAATTATGAAAAAAAATCTTTTCTGGTGTTTTTTCAACGATGGGTGGACATGAGTTTTCGTATTTTAGAAACAACGAATTGGGAATTCAATTTGAGTTTAGTGTATTTTGTCTACGGATCTTCAAGTTACTTGAAAAGTATTAAAGTGAGTTGTTCAAATTTTTCAGAGCGTAACAGTTAAATAAAAAAGCATAATATCTGCTTCTCTTATTTGTTTTCCAGTTACTATTTATTCAGCATTTTCTTCGATTATCATTCTTTTTCATCATAAATCAAGTTTTGCAGTATGTACTTACTTTATACATGTTTGATATTCAAAGAAAAACAAATATTGCAGAACGTATCATTCAAATGAAGAAATAGAATATCTGCTTTTCCGAACTTTTATTCAGCGCCTATTTATTTCATTTTATTGAATTTCATTAATCTTCACGAAGAAGCAAATTTTGCAATGAAACTATCTTACAATAAAAATAATTCAACCATTTACTCAACTGTAAAAATCTGTAATATCTGTAAAAATCCATAGTAACAGTATAAACAATTATTTATATAATATAAAAAATCACATAAACAATAGAACAAATGTGCGACTCCGTTTATTTCACACTTCTAATAATTTTTCCTTAAAATATCATACATCATTAATAACTGTACGAGTAATTTAAGTAACATTTTACTGGATAATTTCAATGGTTTCCCGGAAAAATCTTCGTTCGAAAATCGGGAAATTGATGTTTGACCACGGATTTCTTTGATATCATATGATCGAGAAAATCGAGTTGGAAGAAATTGATTGACGCGATTGACATTGAGTGATACCTCGACTGATTACTTAATGCGTAAATCTGCCGGGGCGAGGCGGAGGGGGGGGGGTGCACACACAGGGATGCAAGAGGATTTCTGAAGTGTATACCAGGGTCTTCTATAATTAGAATCTAGCATTGTAATGAAGATCGATAAATTGCCTTACACCGCGAAATTGTTGAACCTTGGATTCATGTATATGCAATGCCAATTTGTATACATTAGCAACGCTATTTTACGGTTGATGAAAGTAAAACTGTGAGCAAAATTTGTCTATTCGAAAAATGAATTGAGTTGAGTGTGAATTTTTGGTTTTTTAATATTGTTTTAACTATAAAATACGAAAATTTAATTAAATTTCGTTATCTATGTTGAATCGTCGAAGCGAACTCGAACTTCATTGAGAAATAGAAATATTGTAGAAATTTTAAGTAAAAATTTTTGAAATAGTCAGGCTCTGGGAAATGTTTTTTTATAAGTTTATTAATATGTGGTCTGATACCATTTTTAACAAAAATGAACTTGAACTGACAATTTTAGAAGAACTTCTTTTTAACTAAAGTTTTTAAAATTATTTCTGTGAAAAACAGTAAAATTACATTGAATATAATGCATTATATATGCATAATGCGATTATAGTTCAATGTAATATATGTTATTAATATATCTATCATAATGTAGGTATACAATTTAATATAATATTATATTCAATTGAATTTGTAGCAAGTTTAACTATGGAAATATTTTTTCCTGTAACTTTTAGATCGACAACAAGGCATAAATATAAGTGAAAAATGTAGGATAAAGATGATATTTCTCTATGTTGTAATTAACTATTTTAAAAAACTCTCACTATTTGGAAAATAGTAGAACTACAATAACTTTGAGTAGGAAATTATGCAATAGTCAGACTCTGAAATATTAAATTCGATTTTGAGTTTTTTGAATTAGTTTATTCGTAAGAGATTAAGTCTCTATAAAAAAAATATTACGCTTATAAAAAATACGAACATACTAAAAATTGAAGCTTGGGAAATAAATAATATAAAAAACCGTACAGTAATATTCAAATAAAAGGGAAAATTTTGAGATTTGATTTTTTCTGATTAGTTTGTTTTCTTGCTTCACAACACATTGAAATGACATTCGCAACCTTTTGTATTTGTAGTATGTTTGATTTTGAAAATATTTTTGTCTGTCTTATTCAGACCGACGAAACGGCGTCGTTTTTACGAGCCGCACGATCTGGAAATCTCGAACGAGTGATACAATTTCTCGATGCGGATCTGGACATAAATTCATCGAATCCGGTAAGAAATAATTTCTAAACGAAAAAAGTTTTGAATCCTTCAATAAACTTTTATGGAAAAAAAGTCTGAAAAACTCTTTCATATCATTATTTTGCAATTCAATAAAGTTATAAAAAAAGTTTCGTACTACAGTAGTACGAAATTTTTGAGGCTTTTTTATTTACTGTATTTTAGATTTTTATAATCTTTAACTAATTTATCTGAATTGATGCTGATGAAGCATTGCAAAAAAAAAAAGGAAAGAAATTTGAATTTCAACTTGACATTTTAGTGATAGAGCATTAACCAGTTTTGAAACTGTGCGATTGTATTTTTAACGTTTAAAATTATATTTTAATATAATCATTTAAAAAAAATGCTAATGAAGGTTTTTTTCCATTTATTTGTAAGGATCTTGACTTATTTATCTTGAAATAAATCTTGGAATGAAAAATCATGGCTCCAAGTGATTATTCGGTGTATCCATTCATTCGTGTTATTTATTATTATTTCATGAAAACTAAAATTTTTTATAATTCTTCATTTGTATTTTTTTCATTCATTTGTATTTTTATATTCATTATTAAATGAAAATCAATAATTGGTAAGTTGCATGGAAAAAAATTAAATTTTGCCCCATATGTTTCTACTATTTTCGAATAAAAATCTATACGTATTTTTTTGTTTCTTTTTTGATACTCTTTTGATATCTACTTTTTAAAATGATGTGTTTCCGTCAATTTTTGAGATATGAAAAAAAGAAAAAATACGCGTCTGATATTTTTTGATAAGCAAACTACATCAACAATAAAAAATTAATGCAACTTCCCAATTAAGTAATTAATGAGGATTGATTTTCATTCTGCAACGTTGAAATGACTTTTCTATTTTCCTGAACAGTAGAAATACTCGAGACAGCAAAATCTCTTACAATGAGCTGAAACATAACTCACGAGTTTATGATCATATTGTTTGAAAAAAATTAGTTAAGGGTGTTCTCAAAGGGACGAAAAAACGTATCCAAAATTAATGGCGTCCTTTGAGAGATCGAGACGTTTGTGGGGGTGCACTGGTTGATTACTCGTTACGTGAATGTTTCCCATTATTTTCAACAGAATGGCTTGAATGCCCTGCATTTGTGTTCCAAAGAAGGACATGTCGAGATAGTGACGGAATTATTGAAGAGGGGTGCCAAAGTCGACGCCGCGACGAAGAAGGGAAATACCGCACTCCATATTGCAAGTCTGGGTAAATTCACAAATTTTTTTCCAAATCTATTTAATGGCAACTTAAAGTTCAGTAGAATATTTAATTTCCGTCATTTAAATTTATAATTTGATGACTTAGATTGCACAGTTACATTTATTTTACATTTTGGTGATTTTAATTTTTTTTGTTTCGTGAAACTTCAACTACTAATAGGTTGTTAGTATATGGGTATAATTCGTCTCAATTTCAGTATGGTTTATAAGCAGCTTAAAATTAAATAGAATATTCAATTTTCATCACTGAAATTCATAACTTTATAACTTTCATCGCATATTTACATTCTTTGTATGCATTTTGGAGGTTTTACTTATTTTTTACTTCGTGCAATTTCATTTACTGATGGATTTTTAGTTTTTGGGTATAATTTATCTGAATGACAGAGTGGTTTATTAGCAGATTAATATTTATTTCTCATAAATCACATTTATGTTATGTAGAATGTTTTTAGATAAAATGTCTGTACATTTTTCAGCAAGAATTAGAGAATCCTGAATTTTAATAATGAAAGTTTTTCAAGAAAAAATTTACATTCAGATGTTTCAAGTTCAGACGATTTGTTGATTTTGAAATTAAGAGATATAGAATAGGGGAGACTGGGGCAAAATGCGCAGTTTTTGATAATATTACATTTTTGAGGCAGCATAAGGGCTGAGAGGATCTGCAAATGGCACTGTATTGTAGCCCACATATGTGGCTACAATTTAGCCTCAGGCAACTTTAGTTCTAGTTGAACCTTATGCCTCATATATTAATTAAAAAGAAAAAAACAATTTTCTGCGCATTTTGCTCCACGTTGGGGCAAAATGCGCAACCGGTGGGGCAAAATGCGCAATTCCGGAAATCGCGATCGCGAACAGCCTTGCGCGCTTCGAATACTTTTCCACCATCAATCCGCTCTGTTTTGCGAACATAAACGCGAACCATGATGAAAAAAATGCTAAAAAAAATGAACAAATTCAGAACAAGTTCATTATTTTTTGATTAAAAAAAAGGTGTTGAAAAAAGGAGGCTTTTTACAAGTTGGGGAACTTAAACTTTTGAGAAAATGTTTGTGGGCCCCGGCCTCGATACGACCCTGGGTTTAGAAACAATTTGACGAAAAAAAAATGGAAAACAACAAAAAAGTGAAGGAAATAGCACAACATTACCAAACACAGCGAAAAAATACAAAACAAGTACTGCGCATTTTGCCCCACGCAAAACTGCTCATTTTGCCCCATGGCTACATTTCCGGCTTATCAACGTGTGATTCGAAAACGAGTCAAAATTTCGCCAACACGTTTTCGTCTTTTTCACACCTGAATTACTACAAAAACTCACCTGCCATCAATTCTGATGAAAAAAATGACGCAAAAGTTGAAATTTCCTTTCAGACAAATATTTACAACACAGCGGCAAAAACACACTTTATTTTTTAACCAAAAAAATAAACAAACAAACGAGACGCAATTACTGACGTTTGATACTTGACACTAGAGTCATATATGGAAAAAATTTCAAGTCTCCAGCGATTACCGTTCTGACGGTAATGCAAATTGAACATTTCGTGAACTGCGCATTCTGCCCCAGTCTCCCCTACACTTCACTATTCTAAGTTTGTAAGAATGTGGATTTCACTTTTATTAAATCACTTCCAAAATAAACTTGAACGAAATACCACAAAACTTACAAACAAATTAAGTATATCATTTACAATAGAATATTGTTGCATATTTACAGCTGGAAAAGACGAAATAGTTAATATACTAATCCAATATGGTGCAGCTGTAAACACTCAATCCCAAAATGGCTTCACCCCTCTTTACATGGTAAATATTTTTTAAAATAATTTCTATTTCACAAAAAATTACATCTAATTTTTCCTAAGGCTGCTCAAGAAAATCACGATCACGTCGTGAAACTTCTTCTTCGAAACGGTGCCAACCAAAGTTTAGCGACTGAGGTAAAATTTTTTATCTGGAATTTCTTTTAACATATTCATTGTCACATGTAATTTATAATATTCCACATTCAGTTTCATTCAAAGATAAAACCATAATTTAAGTTAAATAAAAATAAGAAAACGATATACATAAATACTTGTTACGTTCAAAAAATTTCACGCAATAAAATGATTCACTAAAAGTGAAAAGTTAATTTCATAAACAAATATTCCATGAAAAATCAAAAAGTATTGAGATTCAATTTTTACGATTCGATAAATTTTGGAGTTAGAGTAAATTCATAAATGCATCTGTAGAAATTAATTGGTAAATGTTTCTGAATTCGAACTGTTTTTTGAAAATTAAAATCTGTCAGAAATATATTTATTGAAGACTGTAAAACAATTTTCGAAAATTCTTGTTTAGGATGGATTCACACCTCTTGCTGTCGCTATGCAACAAGGCCACGACAAAGTGGTTAGCGTACTCCTCGAAAGCGACTCTAAAGGCAAAGTTCGACTCCCAGCACTTCATATTGCTGCGAGAAAAGATGACTGCAAAGCTGCTGAGCTGTTACTACAAGTAATAGACAAAAAATTTTACATATTTAAAAACTTCTTTCAAGGATCAAGAATGTCTAGCTTCAAAAAAAAAATTTTTTAATATATTTTCTCTACACTGAAACTCCACATTGAGTAACTGACAGCAAATATCAGATTTTTCATCTTAATGAACATTATTTAAACAATTTTATGGAATATTTGATGACGAATTTGAATTTTTTTAAGAATTAAAACCTTTTTTCAGTATCTTTGAAGCTACGTTTATTAAAATAGTCTGTATGCATGAATTTTATTAAGATGAATTTCATGTAAAATAATTAAGTAAATAGTAAAATGGTTAATAGTTTTTTGTTTGCAATGCGAAAGAAAAAACATTGGTAACGAATATTTCAGAATGATCATAAACCAGACGTAACTTCAAAAAGCAACTTCACACCTCTTCACATTGCGGCGCATTACGGGAATGAAGACATCGCGCGTTTGTTGATAAAACGAGGGGCGGATGTTAATTATCTTGCGAAGGTACGCAAATATTTATAGTTTTTTTTAAGTTTTCAGAAAGTTTTCTGATATGTATATTTTTATATATTATGTGGATTATAAAAGTCATAGTTTATTTCGTTATAAAAATGGAGTTTTTTAAAATCAAAGTAATGCAATATTTAATATTGAATAAAGCAGAAATTTAAATATGTATAATACTAGTTTTTCAAGTTTTTTGTGTATAGTAATTTCTACTATGATCGGGCGAAAATCAAACGTTTCATGTAAAATAGTTGATCCATTAATATACAATAATATACAAATTTTTAAATTTTCTCATTAAGAAATATTATTCATTAATCGACTATATAGCATTAGAGAAATTTCATGAATTACGAACCTATATCATTTTAAACATAACATTTCTTTTCAGTAAAATATTTTTGATACTACGGATCAAAATTTTGAGCTGAACTAACTTTTACGGATACAAAAAATTCATCATTGCTAGCGTCACAAAGTTTTTTAGAACTTTTTAAACTTTTCATAGATTCTGAGAGATTTCAAACAGTTATCAGAAATTTTCCTAACATTAATATTTTTATAAATTATATAAATAATAGAAGTAAGAAGTAATTTTTTACAGGAAAGTAAAATTTTTTCCATGATCGTTTGTTAATTTTTTTATTAGATAAAATAAGGAAAACAGTGAGTTTATTTTCTTGAAAAATTTGGATTGTTAGACCCCTGAAAACTATTACATATGTTTTTGTCGATTAAGGGGGGAAATCTATGTACACGGCCGAAAAATTGCCCATATTTGTATTTTTTTTCAACAAGAAAAAGATGGGCGATTGTTACTAATTTTTTTTATGTTCATTATTCATTATTGAAGTACATTTGGTAATTTTTTCATATAAAAAAATTGAAAAATGGCGGAGATATTGCACCGTAACTCATCAGTGGTCTCAAGTGATATTCCAAACGGCGGGAGTAATAACGTAAGTTACGTTCATCTGATACATATAATATTTTTCCAAACGTTACTTAATGAATGTAATTGCGCCCTGAATAGGTTCATTTTACGCGTTTACACTTTTTTCAAGAATGCCAGGCCAAAAATGAGAATTGTCGATTTCAACTGACTTTTTTTCCTCGTTTTGGATAAAAAAAAGTTGAATTTTGCAACAATGCAAAGTTGTCACTTCATTCAGGGCGCGATAAGAAGGGTTTTGAACAAACTCACAAAGTTTCATGAAAATCTGCCGCTTAGTTTTCAAGCAATCACGCCCGCCGATTTTAAATCTGATTTCCAGAATTTTTTCATGTGAAAAAATTACCAATTCTACTTAAATAGTACATAATAAACATGAAAAAATTCAGTGACAATCGGCCATCTTTTTCTTGTTGAAAAAAAAAATCAAAAATACGGGCAATTTTCGGCCGTTTACATAGCTTTCCCCCCTTAAAACATATAAAATGCAATACTTTTATTCGCGGCAGTAAAGAAAAAACTATTACAAAAACATTCCCTCAAACTATTACAAAGCAAAAAGAAAAAAATACATTAGTAAGTAGTAACTATTACTATGGTCAGACATCAGTACGATACAATTGAAGATTACCTTAACTTTAAAAAAATAAATATCATTTACTAATCTTACTATCCAACACAAAGTAGATGGAAAACATAAACCAAAAAACTACATAAGTTTCAACAAGAACTTTCTTTAAAAAAAAATACATTCGACACTTTGGCTCAAGTTTGAGTTAATCAATTTTTAAAATACTCTTGAGAATGCATCACATTTTTCTGAAAGTTTCCGAAAAAAAAAACATTTATTATCTCATTGAAAAAATCTCAAAACTTTTTAAACTTTTCCCTAATACTGGGAAATTTCAACGTATCCTCGGGAAATTCCCCGGTATGAATATTCATGAATTGTGTGAAGGACGAAAGCGAAGGTATATTTTTAGATAAAATTGAAGTTTTTTACGTTTAGCACAATATAAGCCCCCTTCACGTAGCTGCAAAATGGGGGAAAAACAATTTGGTGAAAATTTTACTGGAAAGTTCGGCCTTGGTCGATGCGAAAACTCGGGATGGTCTGACCCCGTTGCATTGCGCAGCGCGTTCGGGACACGAACAAGTCATATCAACTCTTCTGGAAAATGCGGCACCGATAAGCGCGCGTACCAAGGTAAATCGAGCGTAAAAAAAGTTATTCGCAGGCAGCGAATATAATATTATAAAACAATCAAGTTATCTCAAAAGCCCACAAATTAAGAAAAGATTGAATTCCCAACATGTAATCGAGAATTCTCATGAAAAACATCAATCGCAACTACAAGAATCCGATTTTGAAAAATTCTTAAACAGGCTCAAAATTCGTCATCAAAGTAGTGAACTTTTTTTACAACTCTGAAAAATGGTGAGCAGTGATTAGTTTATTACAACAATAAATTGGGTCATCGATTAAGCTGTTTAAACTTATTTGTTCTCCAACTCAAAAAATAAATTTTCTTATCATTTTGAGCTGGAAAAAAAACATTTTTTATAATTCTTCGATGTAATGTATAATTTACTTGAGTTGTTTATTTTTTCAGAATGGTCTGGCACCGTTACATATGGTAATTATATTTTTTCTCATATAAGAAAATGAAGGACAGTTTAAAAACTTGTATCAAATTTCTTCAATCATTTTTAAAGTGCAATTAATCCGATACTTTTCCCAAGAATGCAGCAGAGACACTAATGAAAATTTTCTCTAAAATATACATTCATTTTGTAGTTGAAGACCTCATAAGTCAAAAAACGTAAACCACATTAAGAAAAATGTAAAAGTTTTTTTGTATTGAAATTTACGAAAATTGCCTTAAAAAATTTTCGTGACATAAGACTACTTCCTTAACTGTTTATCACAAGTCATAAATTATTTATAATTCTTGCAAGTTCCTAAGTCAAAATTACAATTTTCACTATATTCAATCATCATATAGAAAACCTCACTCAACAGAATTGGACGTTTTCCTCTTTTTGTTTTTTGTTTGTTCTCTCAAAATCCTCGAAAAATGAGGATCAAACAAGCATCGTTTTAATATAGCTAAACAATAGTTTGTCGGTCAATAAATTGGTTTCTAAAATGGCCAAAATTAAAGGCAAGCCAAGGGGACCACGTCGGTGGCGCGCGAGTCTTGCTCTTCAACCGAGCTCCCGTGGACGAGGTCACCACGGATTATCTGACCTCGCTGCACGTGGCGGCCCATTGCGGCCACGTGAGGGTCGCCAAGCTTCTTTTGGACAGAAACGCAGATCCAAATGCTCGCGCCCTCAACGGATTCACGCCCTTACACGTCGCGTGCAAGAAAAATCGTATAAAAGTTGTGGAACTTTTGCTGAAGCACGGTGCTTCGATCGAATCGACGACGGAGGTATTTGAACACGAATTTCTTCCCCTTTTTGATATCGAGCTTATTTATGAATTTATTTATTTATTCATGAACCTGATTATTTATATTTATATTGACAATATGCAATCAAAAGTTGATTTTGCTTGTATAGGCTTCAAAATAAAGCCCAGTAATTTAGAGTAGAAGTTTAATTGAAAAACCATAACATGCAAATAACTTCTCTAGAAATAAGTAACTAAACATCGAGAAACCTAATATTTAAAGTTGTGAAAAATTGTGTTTTTCAGTCCGGACTAACTCCACTGCACGTGGCTAGTTTCATGGGATGCATGAATATTGTGATATTTTTACTGCAACATGAAGCGAGTCCGGATGTGCCCACAGTTCGAGGCGAAACGCCGCTTCATCTTGCTGCAAGAGCCAATCAGACTGACATTATTCGTATTTTGCTAAGGAATGGAGCCAAAGTCGACGCTCGTGCAAGAGTAAGTAATATCAATTTTAAATACCTGAAGTATTTCCAAATTTATAAACATATCTATGATCGACCAAACAAAATTATTTTATTTTGTGCAAACTGTTTATAAGGAATTTCATGTTTGAAGAATGTGAATGGTTTTCTTTTTCAATTCTTCGGGGATTTGAAATATCTGAATGATTTCCAAGTTTAAAAATATTTGTGCAAACCTGAAACGAATTGGTTTAATTTAATTTTATGGGAACTGGTTATGAGAGATTTCATGAATTTTTTATACTTATTGTGAGAATAGAAAAAAAATGTTCAGGAGGGGTTTTTTTAAAAAATCTGCCTCTACAAAATATTACAAAAGCATCGAATTTCAGAAAGCTATATAAGAAATTCATGAATTAAGAAAACCTTTATAGTTGTATATGAATAATAAGGAAAAATTAAAAATATTACAAGTATCAGAAAAAGACAAAATTGTAATCTCAGTGACTTAAAAATCATGAAAATCGAGTTCCATGATATTGAATACGTAGAAGAAAAATGTTTGACTATAGATTCCAAAATTTATATAACATTGAAACTTTAAAATTCGTAACATTGAAAAATATTATTACCGAAACCAAACCTTCAAAGATGAAAAACCATAAAGTCTGAAAAGAAATATATTTTTTTTGTATTTCATAAATTTCTATAATTTTCGTATATTTTGCGTTATTCATACAATTTTAAAGTATTTTTTTCCATTTTTCTAGATTTTTTGAAATTCTATGATTGAATCTACAGATTCCAAGAACTCGATAATAAAATATTGAAATTTACCACGATTTCAAGTTTCTAGTATTTTTATAGATTTCTTATTTATTTGTAGATTGCTTTTAGATTTCTGGAATTCGATGTTCTAGAATTCTAATTTCAAAAGTTTTCCAGTTTTTTTTAAAGATGTCTAGTAAAATTAGATCTACTTTGATTTTGAGTATCTTATAAATTTGTTATGTTTTCCTAATTTTTTAAATGTTCTTCAGATTTTGTAGCGTTTTAAATTATTATAGATTTCTAGTATTTCTTTTGATTTTTAAATACATTTTTTTAGAATTTAAAATTTTACAGATCATATGTATTTGTTCAGATTTTTCAGAAAATGATTTTTTTAAAGAATTCTAATACTTTTATTATTTCTTTAGAATTTTTTTATGATTCGAAATACTTTACAGTATTTTTATAAAATTCTGTCAAAATTTCTAGGATTCGATGCTCCAAAAATCAAAGTTTCTTAAATGCTCAACATTTTCATCAATTCTAATTTTGTTTTCCATTATTCACTGCCCTGGTAACAGTGATTTAGATTTTTATAAAAAGTCGCCAAATATTTTTAAAAAACTCAAACAAACAAAAAATCAAAACATTTTTTATAAAGTTTTTATAAAACCAGTTTATAAAAACGTAGTTTTTTTTATAAAGATTTGGCAATTTTTTTAAAAAGTCACAGTTACTAGGATGTTAAAACAATTTCTCAAAATTATGTTTTTTCTACCTGACCCTAGCCAAGAATTTATAAAATTGCCGCTATTTTTGAATTATTGAAAATAAAAATCCTGAATTCTATTTAAATTTGGGAAATAAAAGAAAACCATTTGTTACATCCTCTAAATTTCATTTAATTCCTTTTTTTATCATTTTCACCCAGTTTCATTATTTTTATTCTCATTTTTATCGATTACTTGATTTTTCAAAATCATTGTTAACAAATCAACGCATTTTTTAAATTTTTATTAATTTTTATGTTGCATTGTTCATAATTTTTTCATTTTTCCATAAAATAAAAATTAATTTTACGCTAATTTCGGGAAGGGTTTGAACCCTCAAAACCCCTCTTTGCCTACGTGTCAGGATAATGTTGGTGGTTTTCTTTTCATCTTCAGGAACTTCAAACACCGTTGCACATTGCCGCTCGTCTAGGCAACGTCGACATCGTGATGTTGCTTTTGCAGCATGGTGCCACAGCCGACACAGCCACGAAAGACATGTACACAGCGCTCCACGTGGCATCCAAAGAAGGCCAGGAAGAGGTAATGTACAAAGAATTCACCCAGATCATGGACAGCATCAACGAGCGCAATTTTAAGTACTTGTTTTGGACGCGATATCGCGAGATCTTTATATGATTTTCGTCACAAAGCAACGACCTGTGTTCACCGTTTCACATTTTTTCGTTTCCTTTGTTACGTGTTTTTTCCTTTCTGTATTATTTTCTTTTATATCACACTGGACAATAAAACGTTTTATTTTACCATGCGTTTTTTCTTTGTTTCTCACGCATTATGTTCTCACGTTTCATCATTTTCCCCGTGTAGACATGTACAAGGTTATTCACACCAACATGTGGATTACGTGAAAATGTCTACAAGGTGTCATTAATTGATCATTTGGTAAATAAAAAGAGTTAAATCATTCTCACGAAGCACACATATTTTTATTGTGTATAATACATGATTTTTTTGCATGTTCAGTGGTGCGATTTCCGAGATTTTCTTTGACGGTCGAGAAATATGTATATTCTTGTTTTTTTGCACAAGGTAAGATTTGGTTTTGCGAGTTTGAGGTTGTTGGAGTGAGTCTGGATTTTTTCGTTGTTTTGTGGTGATGATGATGTGACGCTGGAGAAAATTTTTATGGTTTTTTTTTTAATTATGTGGGTTTTTGTGGAATATATAGGTTGCAGCGATTCTGCTGGACAATAATGCTTCGATTTGTGCTACGACGACAAATGGGTTTACACCATTGCATTTTGCAGCCAAGTATGGCAATATGAACGTCACGAAACTTCTTCTGCAAAAAGGGGCTGCCATTGAGGCCCAAGACAAAGTAGGTTTTTTTTATTTGTTTTTTTTTTTTTGTTTCTAGCAGTATTTATGGGGATATTCAAAATTCTGGGAATATTTAAATGAAGGAAATAAGTGAATTTACAGTAAATGATAGTATCGAAATTTCCTCATACTGGAAAATCGAATCCCAAAATTTTTAGGTTCTAGAAGTTTTTTTGTAAATTTGTATGGAAAATGAAGTTTGTTGAGAAATTTTTACAACTTTAAGATTTTTTCATGCTTAAAAAGACAGATACAAAATCAATACTTTTTTATGGATTGTATACTTTTTGTTTGTCATTTCTCGAAATTTCGTAAAAAGCTGACCATGAGTCATAATTTTCATCGACTGAGTAATATTTTTTTTTAATTTTTCGATTTTTCGAGACTTTTTGAAATATTTTCAGAAACATTTACAAGTCTTACATAAATTCATGAATATTTGTTTTCGAAAAATGATTGTAGTCTAAGAAATTTTCCAAAATGAATTTAAATAAGATTTTTCGAAAAATTTAATGCTTTTTTAGTAGTATCAAAAAGTTTCAAGAGTTATTAAACTTTTCTATACCTTAGAAAAATCTTTCATTTTAGCGATGGTAATTTACTTGGATTCCAAAAACTTTGTTAATCTGTATTAAATATTTACGATTTCACTGAAAGTGTCAACAAAAATTTTTGATAATTTCTCACAAACTCGTTAATCCTGAATGAATGAGTTAAAAAATCTAAATAAACTCATTGCAAAAAGATCAAAAATTTTCTCCAAAACTGAAAAAAGCTTCCTCTTACTTATTTAAATTTCCTTCATTTTCGCAAAAAAGGTAAAAAGTAACATAAATATTCGCGATTATTACTTTGAAATATTGAAAAATCACCTTCATATATTAAAAAATTGTGTAAATCATTCTGTCATGGACTTTGAAAAGTGCTTTGTTACTGAATGTAAAACATTTAAAATATATTTATAACTTTGTTCATTACCCACTAAATATCGAGTAGAATTTTCTTTCATAACATCATCCTAATACATACATAGAATTTCAATTCCACATGGAAAATAATAAAACGCGAAAACTCAACAGTAATTAGCTAGGAATTTTCCATACAATGCAAAAAAAACAGCTAACTCAATTGCCTCAATAAAACCTAAATTACAAAATCGTAAGTCTTGATTAACAAATGTTCTCATTTTTTTCAGCATAAAATTACTCCGTTACTTTTAGCCTGTCATTACGATCACCCAAATGTAGCGCAATTACTTTTGGACAAAGGCGCATCGCCACACACACAATCGCAAAATGGTCACACTCCTTTGCATATTGTTGCTCGCAAAAATCAGGTTTGTTCGAAATATTTCTGAAATTCTCTACTTTATTCATTCCCCAAGAAAATTTTTCGACATTCAGTTCAATCAAGTGATAAAAAATATATAAATAATTTTATTTCACGTTTACATTTTTTGTTAAGTTTCGTCAATTTTTGAGGAAAACAACAATTGATTTCATGCAGTTATTGCGTAAAAATTGAGTTTCATCAATTTTAGATGAACATTTATAAGGAATGAAAATACGCAGTATCGAGGTTTCAGTGTATTACGAATATTGAATATAAAGAATCGATAAATTTTCGGAATCAAAGACGCAAGTTGGAAATTTTCGCATTCTCATCTCTTTTTCTGAAGACAATATTGTGGAATTTTAGATGGATATAGCGACAGCTTTATTAGAGCACGGAGCGAATCCAAATACCGCGTCGCGAGCCGGGTTTACACCTCTGCACTTAAGTGCCCAGAAAGGTCATTACGACATGACGAATTTGCTCATTGAACACGGAGGCGATCCTAACAAACAAGCAAAAGTAAGTGCATTCAAAAAATCCGTCTCTTTTGATCCGAGATTCTTGAATTTTTCCTTTCATAATTAATTTTTTATTAATTACATCAATTGATGTTATAATACATTATTATTATATTTGACAATTGCAGTTATAGATGGTAATAACAGTTAATTATGAATTTCGCATTGATAAAATTGAATCCACAACAAGTTATTCTCAAGTATGTAAATTATGCAAATTAAACATTAAGAACAATTCTATTTTGAGTCATTTTGATTTGATTGTAACGAAGAATAAAATAATTTGAAAATGGATCTGAGGATTTCCTCTTTAAAGCATTCTGATTTTTTTTCTCATTTTCATAAAATTATATGATTTATGTATTATTCATATAATTATTTTCATAACCTAATTGTACTAGTAGAAATCCACTTTTCTGAACAGTAACTATTCGCTAATGCAAGTATGGTAAAAATTAGTTATAGTTCAATAATTCAACACTATTCTAAAAAGTAAAAATCTAACAATAAACCTACTAAATTAGTTAATATTGACTTTTTCATTAGTCGAATTCTAGTAATCATTTAATGATAATGCACTAATAAGATTAGTCTGAGTTTACTAATTACAGTAGTGGATGTCTGCTAAAGTTTGAAAGTAGTAATTCACTCATTTCTTTAGTCATTACTTACTAATTCAATTAGTAAACCAAAATCACTATTTCAATTAGTGATTTTTCACTAATCTTCAAAAGCTCACTTTTCTCTTTTTCAGTTAGTTAAAATCCACTAATAAGTAGTAGTTTTATACTAATTCAAATCGAGAGAGTACGTTTCTGATAAACTACAGTTAGGTCTTCAATATTCGTCACGTGCCTTTTATTTTGTGTTCCCAGAATGGACTCGCAGCCTTGCACTTGTGCGCCCAAGAAGATTTCATCAAAGTGGCCTCAGTGCTCGTGAAACACGGCGCGGAAGTTGAATGCAAAACCGTGACTGGCTACAGGCCAGTTCACGTTGCTGCCCATTTTGGGAATTTGTCGATGATAAAGTTTTTGCTGAAACACAACGCAGGAATCGACGTGAAAACGTCCCAAAGTTATACTCCGCTTCATCAGGCGGCTCAGCAAGGCCACGCGCACGTTGTTTCGGCACTTATCGAAGCTGATGCCAGGCATAGGGCGCGCACGAATGTGAGACAAAAATTCTTTATAACTTATACCTACTTGCATTTCTCATGAATTTCATTTATTATCTTCATTGATTTCTAAGATTTTACGAAATTCGAAAATGTAAAAAATGCGGGTAATTTTGGACAATTTTGTATGATGGAAAAATCTTGGAATTTGGAAAACGTAAAAAATATTACACATTTTTGACAACTTGGAAACTTAGAAATGTTGGAGATAATGCAATTCTAGAATTTTAAAATTTCATACCCGAAAAAGTTCAGAATTTTTAACAATTTAAAGTATTTTGAAAATTATAAAACTTTTACAAAATCCTTATAAAGTTTTCAATTTTTTGAAATTTCGAACGTTCCAAAAAAAGTTTGAAAAATTTTCGCAAATTCAAAAATTTTTCAAGTTTCCAGATATTTTTAATTTGCAATCCGAAGTAGATTGAATATGTCAGTAATTTTCAACGATTTTGAAATTTTTCTAAAATAATAAAATTAATGACAATCTAAAACTTTTGAAAATTTTTGAATTTCTGAAACTTTCGAATTCAATTTCTCTCAATTAAAAATTTTTGATAAAGTTTATAATTTCCTCCAATTTCTAATTATTAATTCATTTTCAATTTTAATTTTTAAAATTTTGAACTTCGATGTTCATTCAAATTTCAGAATAAAAACTTCAATAATTCTTGAAATGATGAAGTTTTCGAAAAACAAAAAACTTGCAATTTTTTTATCTCAAAACTTCCGAATTAGGATAAATTTTCAATATTTTTTATTGACATTTCATAACCAACTGTGAATTTTGATTTTTTAAATTTTTATTTCTAATTTCAATTAAGAATATCTAAATAAAAACTTAGAGAATTTCAGAAATTTTAGAAATAATGGAATTTTAGGAAATTTGAAAACTTCAAATTTTTGGATTTCTGTAATTTTAAAACTCCAGAGAAACGAAAATATTGAAAATTTTTTCACATCTTAAAAAATTTCGAAAATTATGATACTTCGGAAATCCATATACAGTTTTTAATTTTTCAAAACTTGAACTTCGAAAGAATAGAAAATCTCGTGAAAATTTTAATCCATTACCGAAAATTTTTGCAAATTCAATATTTTTTGAACTTAACGGATATCTTTAATTCCAAACCTAAAATACATTTACAACGACCTTAAAATTTTTTAAAATTTCTAAAAGAATATAATTTTTGAAAATCCAAAAAACTTCAAAATTTTTTGGATTTCTGAAACTTTCAAATTTGATCTTTTTGATTCAAAAATTTTCATTATAATCTGTTGTTTAAACAGAAAACCTATTAGAATTAACAGGGAATAAATAATACCTAAAAGATATAAAAATGGTTTCTTAGAGTGTTAGGCAAGTTTGGATGATAAAAATCGAAAAATGCCCTCAATTGTAATTTTCCTCAAAGAATATCGTTTATTCCATTATTGATTTTATTAAAAAACTCAAATGTGCTTACGGGTGTTTTTTGCACAAAACGCCCGTAAAAGGTCACGTAAGTTACGGGTTCTGAAGAACGCCAGGGCGACATTTCTAAGTAATCTCACACAGAGCTGCATCAAATTTTAAAAATTTCCCTTGCATCACAGGACGGCCTGACTGCTCTGAACATCGCGCAAAAACTGGGCTACATTTCCGTGATGGAGGTGCTGAAGGGTCTTTCGTACGACGGAATAACGCCGGACAACAAAAACTGGGAGGAAAAATACAAGGTCATTGCCCCGGAGAGTTTGCAGGAAACGAGCATGATGTCGGACTCGGACGACGAAGGCGGTAAGGGAATAAATGAGGATTAATTGCATCGTTAAAATTTGTGGCATGAAAATGAAACCACGTTTCGCCGTCGCAGTTTCGGACGCTTTGATCAGCGAGCAGCCGTACCAGTACTTGACGGCCGACTTGATGAAGAGTCTCCAGGATGATTCACTCCCCATCGACGTTACCGGGGACGACCCCAGTCACAAACAAAGTAAGCACCAACAAATCGAAACTCTCCCCCCCCCTCCCCTCTTTCCCCGCCCCCTCCCTCTTGCTTGGAACATAAAAAATTTTTAACTAAAAAATATGTACGCTTTTTCGAACAATTTTTGGAATGGAGTAACGAGCTTCTCTTGAACGTGATTATTCGTCTTTTTTTTAGTGCTGAAGCAGGACAAAGTGGAATTCGTGCAGAGCAACAATTATTGTTTGGCAGAAAGTTTTGACGAGTCAATCCATGGGTAAGAGTTTTTTTATGCAGCAATATGGAACTATACGAACACGAGGAATTGTTTTTAAATTACGTGAATTTTGGTGATTCTATCTTCCCTTACTGTTAAATTCGTTTCGTTTTTTCAAATGAATTTTTGTGTAAATGAATAATTAATTCTCGCTTTCTTTTTATTTTCAGAAAACTGCACATCAAACCGTAAGTGCCTAGATTGTTTTAGAAATATAGGACTTGTTGGCATAGTATTAGAAAATTTACATTACTTCAAAATTTGGGTTAGGCATAATTTAGAAGTTTCCATTAGTGAAAATTCGATACATTCTCTAGCTTTGCGAGAATGGCATGCAGCCAAACCTAGAATTGAATGCTATTAGTCAAAAATAAAGAACCCACAATTTCCGAAGCACTGTTTTCCTGATGAATAATTTAATGTGAAAATCAGCTTTGTGGGGTAGTATTACGATTTTAGTCAAAACAGAAAAAAATCGCTCAAGGTCCTTTTGGTATGTAAGTGAAAGAAATAGATGATTAATGAATAAATAAATGAATGAAAGGAAGAATGAACTAATAAATTGATAATGCATAAAGTTATATATAAATATACCAATAAAATAATTCATAAATTTATAAATAAATAAATGTTGATTAAATAAATGAAATCAATTTGAACAAAGTTAAATAGACAATCAGTTACAAATGGTTCCGACATTTTGATAATTTTTATACTTGGACAGTTGATTATAATTTTTGCCAGATTTTACTTTGACCAGTTGCCAAAATCCTTTCTTTCCAGCATCAAAAATTTCAATATGCTTTTTTTCAAAATAAAAAATTCCAAAGCCAAAATGAAACTAATTGCAATGAAATAGAATATAAAATCATTTGATTTTATGTAACTTCAACTTGATTGATCTTCATTTATCTTTATTCCAAAATTTTTCAATACTTTGCTATAGTTAATGTATTATTACATTTGTACAATAATTAACAATAATTTAACAATATTTCGCGAGATTCCTCAATCCAAAATTGAAGTTTTTGTGAAAAGTAAAACTACCTAGGTTAGGTTTTTTTTAGAACCCTATACAGTATTTGGAACTTTTTTTGACTCGCAACTTTTGTATTTTGGACATTTTTGGGTTGGACGTATTATTTTGGAACTTATGTTGTACAATCAATTGACAAACTTGCAAAATATTATTTCTGTGAAAATCGTATCATATCTATAATGCTTATAGAAAAATTCTCAAGATTATAGAAAAAAACTGAAAGAGATAAATAACTGAATAAACTAACAATAATATAATCGAAAATTGTAATTCCACGAATAAAAATTAGAAGAATATCAATCAGTTAATAAAAAATGAATAAATGAAAAGACGAATAAGGAAAAAAGTTTGATGAATAAGTGAAAAAAATGAGAAAAATATTTGGTTCTAGCAACCAAATCATTTAATGGGAAAACTACAGTTTTCGTCACAAAAATTTTATATTGGTTGTCATACCAAAAACTTTGGTTGGTCCATATTGTACTAAATAAATGGTTGCTAGAGCCACACATTTCTTTGGGTGTGGTTTATGAGAAAATGTATTGATTTATTCCCGTCAATAATTTGATCTTAGATTTTTGGTGAGCTTTATCGTGGACGCGCGAGGTGGGGCAATGAAGGGATGCAGACATAGCGGGATTCGCATAGTTGTGCCACCCCGAAGGGCGGCGATGCCGATTCGCGTGACATGTAAATTAATAAAGCCAAGCAAAGTACCGAGCCCACCGCCACAAATGGACGGCGAAGCACTCGCAACGAGAGTCGTCGAAATGGGACCAGTTGGGGCTTCTTTCATAGGGTTGGTATTTTTCAAGACCATTCAATTTGCCTAGAAAGCTCATTTTCTAGCACACCAAAAAATTCATGAACAAAAGGTCTTATCCCAAATCAAAATCTGTAGGAAAAAAAAAGGATTGGCTGTAGTAGCAAAAAGATGTGCTGTTTGAACAGAATTTGACAGAACAATTTTTTTGTAGCAGTAGCTAATTTTTTTGTTGCCCCAATGAATATTTCTTATTGCCAGAGCACAATTATTATGTTTTTTAATTAGTTATGTTAATATTTATCATGTTTGGTGCACAAAAAAAAAGAAAAATTACCTGAAATCTTTTGAGTTTGAACTTAAAAAATGCCACGGAAAAGGAAGGGGATAAGATCTTACATTATGAGACGAAATATTTTCTTTGAATGTTTTTCTACAAATGGTTTTTATTTTTTAGCGTGATTTTCATTATAAATTCATAATACATTGATTTTTCAACAAATCGAACAAACATAAAAAGTCAAATCATGTGTTTAATACAATCGAAATTGAAATTTGTTCTAGCCCTGTTTTAATCGACATCCCCCACTCCGCGTCCGTGAATAGCAAAGACCGGGAAATAATAATCCTCCGAAGTGACAACGGAGAGCAATGGAAAGAACACGATAATTCGTCAGACAATGATGATCATCTTATGAACTCTTCATTCGGTAATTATACAATTTTAATTAAGAATTCACTAAACCGTTTTTTTTTTCACAAATTTTAAGTCACACTTAATATAATTTTCAATTTCCTTGATTTTTAGTAGATAACAAATTTGAATATTTTTGCATAAAATTTATATACAAAAAATATATATAATTTCGTTTAGGGAAAAATTCTCCTGAAACTAAGATTATTGTTATTTTTTGCTTCTTAATATTAAGAATCCTGAACATCATTTAACTTAGAGAACTCACATGAAATCAATTCCTGTGTTGTATAGACTTCAGTAAGTACATTCTCGATAACTTTTATTTACTTTATTATTGATTATTGCTATTTCGAAACGTTTTTTTTAACTGTATTATCATAACTTTTTCCTGTTTCTACTCTGTGAATTTGAATTAGTAGAAAACTACTAATTATTAGTGGAATTTCACTAATTGAAAAAGAGAAAAGTGAACTACTAAAGATTAGTGGAAAATCACTAATCGAAAGTGATTTTAGCTTATTAATTGAATGAGTAAGTAATGACTAATGAAATAAGTGAATTACTACTTTCAAACTTAAGTAAAAATTTCGCCAGAATGAAAGCGAGCGTAATTTGCAAATGCATGTTACAAAAACGAAATATGGAATATAACCCTCATAAAATCAACTTGGAATTTGTTTACTTCATGAATTGTTATTAATTTACTATTTTTATTTATTTAAAAAGTAAAAGAAAAAACTACTTTACTCCATATATAGAATATTCACCAAATATTTGGTCACATATATTGAATTTTACTTATTTGATCGTCGACCATCAAATTACTTTTTGAAATAGTGAGAATCTATTAATTCATTAGTCACTTTAAAAATTCTACTAACTGAATAGCAGAATTTGAAACTACTAATGTGGTTAAGAATTTTTCTCTATAATTAAATTTCTATCTAACAAATTACACTTTGCAGGCCCGTGCGCAGGGGGGGGGGAGGTTTGGGGGTTGTAACCCCCCCCCCCCTTGGAGAATTTTTCCCCATAAATTTCCACGAAAAATTGTATACTCATTCTAAAGTTTCAGTTTTTTTGTTAAAAATCAGGTTCAAAAAGTTTGAGAACCTTTTTTTTCCTTTTAGACATCAAATTCGAAAGTTGGACGACCTTTTTTTTTAGAAATCATTTTTTCATGAAACCCCCTCCAATGGTAAATCCTGCACACGGGCCTGTAATAAATTCATTAATTGTTTAGTCGTTTCAAAAATTTCACTAATTGCAAGATAAACTTATAAATCACTAATTCATGTGAATTCCCCTAATTCGATGGTGAATTACTCACCAACTAATTGAATTAGTAAAAATTTCACTAACTCAAACTGAGGGAATTCCATTTGAATTATGAAACCTGGAAAACCCCCCTCTTTGCATACGCGCCTGAAAATCCACTAAATAATATCAAAACAAATAATGCGTGTACGTATTCCGATTTTCGCAGATCCCCAAATGAGCACCCAGTGTTCTGGCCGTATAATCCGCATAATAACGAGAGAATTCCCGCAATACTTCGCGGTAATAAGCCGGGTAAAGCAAGAAGTGCACGTGATCGGTGCCGAGGGGGGTATATTAATGTCGAGCGCTGACGAGAACGTGGAGGCCGTTTTTCCGCCTGGCGCCTTGACGAAGAAAATCAAAGTCGGATTGCAAGTAAATAGCGGCGAAAAACGCTCCACTATACGCGTCCAAAGACGTTCAAGAAACTTGGCCAGATTTCTGAGGAACGTACTAAGACACATTTTCCCTTAGGCACACGTTATTCCAGCGGAACTTACCGCGAAACTGCTCGGAAATTGCGTGGCCGTGTCGCCCGTGGTGACGATTGAGCCCCGTCGAAGAAAATTTCACAAACCCATCACGATCACGATGCCCGCGCCGAGGGCCGCCAACAAGGGCATGATCAATCAATACGCCGGCGAAACCCCGACCCTCAGGCTCTTGTACAGCATCGCAGGTTATTTCCCTCATTTTTCAAAGCCAATTAAAACCCAATTATTACCCTGCTGAAAAAACTTGAACAGGTCTTGATAATATTTCAACATTTTTTATCATGATTGTAAAGCAAGACAAGTTAGTACTGATCATTTTACATAATTTTTCGTAATGTCCAGATGGTCGAGAACCAAAGTCGTTCTCGATCATTTTGCATCATGTTCATAAAATAAGACAAGTAAGTATTGATCATTTTATACAATTTTTCTTAAGGTTCATATCCTTAGTGGATAATCAAAGTCATACTCGATCATTTTTCATCATTTATAATCATTTTTATGTAATAAAACAAGTCAGTACCGACCATTTTAGATTATTTTTCCTTATGTCCAAATCCGTGGTGGACAATCAAAGCCACACTCGATCATCTTGTATTATATTTATAAAATAAGACAAGTTAGTACAGACCATTTAACATTATTTTTCAAATTAAAAGTTTCACTTCCCTACTAGCACAGAATATTCTAAGAATATTCTGATAATATATGTTTTGAGAAAGAGGAAAATGTTCTAAGAATGTTCCTAGATATTTTAAAATATTTCCAGAACATTTCTAGAGTATGCCTTATGTCCAGGTCAAAAAATTTTCACAGCGTATTCTTCAAAAATGTCCATAGAACATTACTTGAATGTAACCTAAAATATTCCGGAATATTTCTAGAATATTACGCGAAGAATATTCGAGAATGCGAATGAAGAATAGAGTATGAATATAAAAAAATAATATTTCATGGACATTCCTTCAATAATATTATATATATGAATATTACTGCCATGATATTAAAAAATTATTCTTTTTTCATATTACATTTATATATTCTGGTGGACATATTGAACGTGTTTTCAGAAGAATATCCTTAAAAATATGCCAAAAAATATTTCTGTTATATTTTCGAAGAATATTTCACAAATATTTTTCAAAAGAATATATCACTTTTATGTACTAAACAAAATTCCAATGAATTTCCATACGGAAAGAAGTAAGTTCCATAAAGAACTATCTATATTTCACTCCTCGTACGACACGGTCTACGAAAGGCAAATTCCAACTCCCGTTGCAGATGCCTTAAACTATTCTCACTACTATCTACATGCGGGTTAAAGTTTTCGGTAGCCACCTAGCCGCGGTGGCCCGAAGCCTCGCT
>JAPYZL010205026.1:0-14527 GCA_030522825.1 Platygaster orseoliae | reverse complement strand
TGTCTTTTATCGAGGTTACAATGTAAAGTGGGACATATATCGAGGTTCCAGTGTAAAGTGACCCCTATATGTCTTATATCGAGGTTCCAGTGTAAAGTTAGCCCTATATTTGTTTTAAATTGAGGTTCTAGTGTAAAGTTGGACCTATATTTGTCTTTTATCGAGGTTCCAGTGTAAAGTGGGACATATGTCGAGGTTCCAGTGTAAAGTTGAACCTATATTTGTCTTTTATCGAGGTTCCAGTGTAAAGTGGGACATATACCGAGGTTCCAGTGTAAAGTTGGACCTATATGTCTTATATCGTGGTTCAGTTGGACCTATATGTCTTATATCGTGGTTCCAGTGTAAAGTTTTTTTAAACGTGTCATTCAATCTTAAATAAGTTTCACACTCCGTGAATTTTTTAAACAGTTTCACTTCTCGCGCAAGGTCTTAAGCTTGGTATTTTTTTTTATAAGTATTAGTATAGATATTTCACTATAACGTACAGGTATAACTACTATACTATATGCCAATGACTACGATATGAATATTTTGAATAGTAAAATTTTCTATATTCCATCTTGATCCCCTATTACTTCATTTTTTAGTAATAAGTAATAGATTTGTCTCAGTGTATTGATAATTTCTAAATTTTGCGAAACTCTTATCGTTAGCAAAATTTTGAAAATGTGACCAAATTTCTTCATTTTAGTAATCGTTGAAGCAATCATCAAATTATCTTTATTAAAATAAATAAATGTTTACAGTATTGAAATTCTCCCAATCTCCGAAATTTCTAAATGTGTAACAATTTTTTGGATTTCCCTTATCAATTACATTTCTATAATTTTGAACATTGCTTGAATATTAAAATTTTACAAAATTCAGTGAATTTTTCAGAATGCCAGTATTCTTAATCATTTTAAAATTATAATAATTCAAGGAGTTTCTAGAATAAGTCAAATTCATTCAATTGTCGTTAATTTGGAAATTACATTGAAAAAAAAAACCTATTAATTTGTACTATAAATATTAAGAAAAATTACTATATTCTAGAAAATCTACTATACAATATTATTTTAATTTTTTATATTTTATATTTCATTTCGATCCTCCATTACTATATTTTTTAGTAAAAAGTACTTAATTTACTCTCAGTGTATTGATAATTTCTGAATTTTGCGAATGTCCTATCGTTTTCAAAATTGTCAAAATAAACATAATATCTGAATTTTAGTAATCGTTAAATGATATTCACGAAAATAGCTAAATTTTTACAAAATCTATTGAAATTCTCGAATCAATTACATTTCTATAATTTTGAAAATTACTTAAATATGAGAATTTTACAAAATTTAAGAAAAATTTCAAAATGTCAGTCTTCTTAAAAATTTCAACATAATTTTGAAATAATAATATATTAATTATTATAATATTTCACCGAGTTTCTCGAGTGGTAAAAATTTATGAAATTATGATGGAATAACAAAATCTGCTGAAATGTTCCAAATAACGTAAATTTTAAAATTACACTGAGAAAAAAATTTAGTAATTCGTACTGTATACATTGTGAAAATTACTATATTTAAAAAAAACTACAATATTATTATAATTTTTCATATATTATATTTTATCTCGATCCCTCATTACTATATTATTTAGTAAAAAGTACTAGATTTTTCTCTCACTGCATTGGTAATTTTTGAATTATGCGAAAGTCTTATCGTTTGCGAAATTATAAAAATGTAACAAAATTTCTGAATTTTAGTAATCATTGAAGATTATGAACAATATACATAAAAATGAGTAAATTTTTACAATATTGAAATTCTCGCAATCTCTGTTAGAATTTCCAAATGTCTGACCACTTTTCAAATATCCCTTGTAAATTACATTTCTTCAATTTTGAAGATTGCTCGAATATTCGAACTTTATGAAGTTTAGTGAATTTTTAGAATGTCAGTCCTCTTGAAAATTTCAAAATTATAATTTTACCCTGCGTTTCTAGAGTAATAAACGTTTATGAAATTATGATGAAATAACAAAATCTGCTAAAATGTTCCAAACATAAATTTTTAAATTACCCTTAGAAAAGAAATTATTAATTTCTACTATACAGTGCGTCCGCCTGGATAGTAAACACTATTTTATTTCCAAGTCCAAGCTTGGACCTAAAAAAAATAGTGTTTACTATCCAGGCGGACGCACTGAATATATTGTAAAAATTACTATATTCTAGAAAAATAAACCATATTTTTTTAATTTTTCATATATTGTAGTAAATTTAGCGATAAATATATTCATTTTTACCATGCAGTAAAATAAATAGTCAAATATCGCAATTATAAGTCGATCTACAGTGAAAAATACAAAAAATATTGTTTTTTTTTACTTTAGTAAATAACAGTTCTCAATATACAAGATATGAGAAATTACCATACATGATCATAATTTCTACATTTTTTCATAACTATTACTATACATATATAAATTTCACTAGAAAGTACAGCTACGACTATTATACTTTATGCCTATGACTACAATACAAATATTTTGAATAATAAATAATACTGTATATAGTGAAATTTGCTATATTTCATCTTAATCCCCCATTACTATATTTTTTAATAAAAAGTACTATATTTTTTTCTCAATGTATATTTTTCTTCATTCAGCTCACAGCTTTTTATAACATTACTGTATGCAACTTAGTGCAAGTGTCTCATTTTGCGAAGACGATTCAAACCCTCGGCTTCGCCTCGGGCCTGAACCCTCGTCTTCGCCAAATTCGACCCATGCACTACGTTACATAGTGTACTATTTCTTCTTCCAATACCTACATGGAAAACTTAATTTTTATAGTGAAACTTCAAAATACTTGAAAAGTGTTCGTTTTGTAAGTCAGATTTTGAAATGAGAACAAAATACAAATATTAATTAATATATAAAAATATAAAAGTGTCGAAACTTCGCATTACATACTAAACTTTCTATTCAAAACAACTCACTTAAAAAACGACTTTTTTTGTTACAGGAAAGTATCGAGTTCGACGCAAGTTTCCATTACCTAGGACAATTTGGGACGGTGAAGAAACGTCTTATTGTTTTAAGGAAAAATCGCGGACAGTGTTGAGGGAGTGGTACAACCAGAATCCTTACCCTTCACCCCGAGAAAAGCGCGAGCTTGCGGAAAGCACGGGGCTTACAACAACCCAAGTCAGCAATTGGTTCAAAAACCGACGACAGCGTGATCGTGCCGCCGAACACAGGTCAGTGTTCTTACTAACAATTTTTTTCGTTCACTTTTTTGTAATATATTCTAGGTTTAAAAATCACGTGCGATTTGTTCTTTGGAAGAAATTACGTATTTTCTTATTTTCTTTGAAATTAATATGAGAAAATCTCAACCTCCTCCCTCCCCCCATTTTTTTAAGTTTGAATTTAGTTGTTTATTTTTATCAGATGCTTATTTTCGTGTTTAAATAAGATTCAAACGAAATATGATTAGGTTAGGTCCATTGTTGAAGATTTGTTATTGAGAAGGATTATGTTTCAGTACATGATACCTGAGGTAGTTTTTCAAGTTCTGCATTTTGTAGTGGTAGTATTTCAGTGTTTGGAAAAAATTAATGTAGCTTGATAACAAGTTCTGAACTTGTTGAAAGTTGTTATGTGGAACAATGTCTCAGGATAAACAAAATTTTTTTGGAATGTATGGCAGATCATGATTTGAATTGGAGCGAAATTCATAGAATTGGTACACAAGTAAAGTATTTCCAGTTTTGACGCAAATAATTTTTTTTAAATACTTCCATTTTTTGTATGCTGATTTTCGAAATTCCAAGAAAATTTATAAATATAGAGTGTTTAATTTTTTATACAACTGCCTTATAAACTACAAAATAAACTTATTAGAAAATTCAATAGTTCTAAATCGAACAAAAAAAAATTGTTTTTGCTCAAATATGAATGAATCTTGAATTTATCAATCTGGAGAACATATGTTAAAACTTGTGTTCAGAAGAATAAATATCTTCGTATAAGTCTAAGTTGATCTAATAGAAATTGCCAGTCACGACTGTTTTTTTTCACCATTGGCGTAGGCAGAAAAAATGTTCAGAAGCGGTGTTTGAGAAAATCTATTATTTTCCTACAAATCCATAATAATTTTTAACCATTTTAGAACGCTTTAATTTCTAGAGCATCGAATTTCAAAAAGCGATATAGAAATTCAAATCATCAGAAAACCCTGCAAGTTCTATATACATATAATGATATTTAATTTTCGATATTAGAAATTTCAGTTAAAAAAAATTTAATTTCTATAAATTAAAGTTCCATATATAAGAATATTTTATTTTGAATTTAAATATAAATTCAATTAATTCAGAAAAATTAAAATAAATTTTAAAAAAGTATGAAAAATACTGAAATGATAAAAAAAATTATGATCTCAGTGACTTCAAAATCACAAAAATAGGGTTACATTATATTTTTTACGAATATAAAAAATGTTGCACTCTGGAGTCCAAAATTTATATCAATTTGAAACTCCTCAATTTGTTACACCAAAAATAATACTACCAAAATGATTAAAAATCATGCAACTCTCTCATGAAATATTTTTTATGTATTTAAGAAATTTCCAAAATTTCTCTATTTTATGCTATTCATACAATTCAGTTGTATTTTTCAGTATTTTTCTAGATTTCACATATTTTTCAACAATTTTGAGTTTCTAGTATTTTTATGAAATTCTAATATATTCTAAATTGCTATAAATATTTCTAGAATTCAATTCTCTTGAATTCCAACTTCAATATATTCCCAATATTCTTAAAGATTTCTGAGAAAATCAGATATACCTAGATTTTGAATACCTCATAAGTTTTTTATACACAAATTTTCTTAAATTTTCTACACTTTCTATTCAAAATGTATTAAAATGTACTTGATATTTCATAGGTTAGCTATTTGAAACGTACGTTAGGTAAAAATGTTTAAATAATGTATAATTTAGAGACTCCTACTTGAGTTCAATGCACTTTCCATAATTGATGTACTACAATGTATCTGAAATTTTAGAAACCAGATATTTGAAACATGAATACATCTCTTAAATTGACCTAACCCAAGTGAAAATGTCACAATCTGACCAAAGTGCAAAAATTGTCATAATATGTCCCACCTACAGAAATATATCACAATCTGACCCAAGTGCAAAAGACCCTTTTTAGACATTTCAGACACGTACTAGACACAATTTTAGACACTATACAGTCAATTTTAGACAATATTTAGACATTTAAGACACTTTCAGGCATTTTTAGGCATTTTTAGACATTTGAGACACTATTTGGACATTTTTACACTTTGGTGACACTATTTATACATTTTTGGATTATTAAGACATTTTTAGACATTGTTCAGACATTCTCAGACAATACTCAGACAATTTAGGACACTATTTAGACAATTTTAGACTATTTTTAGACATCTTTAGACATTTTCAGACTACTTTTAGACTTATTTAGACATTTTCAGGCACTTTTACATGAATGTAACACATCTATTAAATGTGTATTACCTCGAGACACCTACTTGATTTTTATACATTTTTCACACCTAACATTCAATATTTGTATTAAATTTCATGCAACCAGTATCTAAAAAAATGCAGTCTCAGTTACATGTATAAAATGAATGTAAAAGCAAATTTAATTTAAATATTTTTATATGATTCTAATACATCAATGTATTAAATTCAATTCACAATTATGAATTAACTTAATGTCACAGGTTTTATGTAAATATGTATTGATTTCATGTACAATTCCAAATACACATGATGCCTATTTTGTATACTTTTAATGCATTATTAATACAGTGTATGTGTAATGGACCTTATACGCCTTTTCTTGAATTTAAAACAAAAATTTTCAACACTGTATTTTCTTAATTTTAAACTGTGTATAAGCCTTCCCAGGATCAAATATTATTCCTATAGATTAAAAACCCAACTAAAATTTCAAAACCCCTCAAAAAGTCAGTCCAAAAGTGATTCAATCTTTCCATTCATTATTGTCCGAGCGTAAACACCCAAAATAAGCATAACATCCAAACACCGTAGACACACGAGTGCGTAATGGACCGCGGAATCGAGGGAAAAACATCCTTTTCGCTCGACTGAAGATTTTCATTTTCACATTTCTAGGCATTAGACGAAATTAGCATAGGATTAGAGGGTTTCCGGGCGAGTAAATATTAACACAAGAACCAAAACGTAAAAGGCAAAGTGAACGTTGGCTTTTCGTGGAACGGTTTTCGGCCGAACCTATCTTGTCTAGCCTGGTCTAGCCGTGAGAATGGAGAATTAACCGTCGACACATAATGTTATTACTACCCGGGGCGTTTTCGAAAAATCGGATCGATCGAATTTTGAATAGGCCATCGGAATCGATCGGAATAATCGCGGAATGAATAATGCGGCGAGAAGCTGGAGCTGGCGCTCGCTCGTTTGCTCCTCGTGTTGTTTCGAAGGTCGTTGCTCCAGATCCGATTTTAGAATCGGAGCCGAGGCGAGAAGAAACGAATTTTCGTCTACCGCGTGGCTACTGTGGGGTAATTCAGTTTTTTAACTCGAAATCAATGAAGTGGAGATGGAAAGTAGTAGTTTCTTGCAATAAATAAACAAAAAGGATAAATGTGAAATTTAATACTGTGCAAAAGTATAGGGTCATGATCGAAAAAAATATTTTTTTGGGCCTGTGATTGTTTTTTTATTGTGTTAAGCAGCATTTTATGATTGAATTTTATATACAAACTAGATAATAGACTATTTTTTTATGATTTATGTATGTATTTTTTGTAATGTAAGCGAATTATATATACGCTTATTTATTGAAATAATAATAAAAAAACAAAATTATTCAATTAACATCAATCAATATAAATAAATTTTTTAAATTAATAAAGAATTTATTTATATCACAACTCGAACATTATGCTACTTAAAAATGAAAATTTTTGGTTCATTTATAATACCATCATTTTTACTAATAATAATTAACTAATTTATTGCAAATGTATGTAAATCATGGCAAAAAAGTCTATTTTTTATAGTCTATATACGAGACTTAATCATAAAATTCTGTTGAACACAATAAAAAACATTCGCAAACTCAAAAAAAAAAAGATTTTTTCGATGATTTTTCATATGATCGATATTTTTTAAGAGTGAAATTAAAAAACTACAAAAGCACAAAAAATGTATAATAAAGTTTTATTACCCTTCATATAATGAATTACGAGATTTATGAAGTTAAATAACGTTCTTAAAAAACTCCAAGAAATTTCTAAAAATTTTAATGAATTTAAGAGTTACATTTATACGAGTTGGATATTTTTTCATTTATCACTGGAAAAAAACTTTTTTGAAGAAGATTATTTATTTTAGAAGAGTAAGATTTTCCTTGTAAGGTTTTGCAGTATTTATAAAACGACCTTACATATTACTTAAAAAGATTTTATAAGATCATATTATAAAAATGCTAAGAAAATTTATTAAGAAGATTATTTACTAGGAATTTTTCAAAAAATTTCAATCTTATCAGAAAATTTAAATTGTATGTTATTTTTTACATTAAAGTTTAAATTGCGTTTTAGAAAAATTAGAAATCATTGGTTGTATTTTGGAAAAAATAGGGTATCACTTTTTTGGGAGTTGAATTGAGTTTCAATTGATTTAATAAAAATGGAAGCTCTTTTTTTAAAAAAAAATATGTTACAGTAAGTATTTTATAGGATTTTTTCGCAATATTATTCACTTAATTTTCATATAACTCCATTCAATCATGAATTTCACTAATTTTCATCTTACAATCTCATGCTCAGACTGGAATATTGTTTTTTCCCTCGTCAGATCAACCAGAAATCGTGTCCGCAGCTGGTGGCGATAAACGCTTTATTTTCTATTTTTTATTTTCGCACGTGCTGCAGTAGAAACGCCCAAAAAAACTCTCGAGGGACCCTAAAAAACGCGCTTCTCCAAATGAATCATCAATCATAAATAAAAACTTTACAGTGATTGACACCAAGTTCGGAAGTGTGTGTCGTAAATTATCTCTTGGAAATTTAATTTCGAGCTTATGGTGAATCTCTTTCCAACACAATAAATTATTATATAATTTTTATTCTGATTTTATGAAGTTAAAACATTGTAATTTATTATTATGTATTATTTGAATTATGATTAAACCGTTAGCAAAATGAAAAATTTACAAACTTATTTCTTATAATGTTTAAAAATGACATATTATTTATATTTTTTATCATTCAAACGTTTTTTATAATAAATAATTTTCAGCAGTCTTTTTCAAGTAATTGATGTTAAAAATTTCAAACTCAAAAAAATGTAACTTTCATACTCATCGACGATCTTGAATATCTCGGGGATTTTTTAAATAACATCATATAAAAACTGTATAAAAATAATTACAAAAAATTCTGCAATGACGTCGCCTTAGGAAATATACAGTTACACTTAACACAACTGTATACCTCTATTCGTTCGATCGAACTAATTTTTTCTCGGCAGAATACTTACAACGCGAATCAACTTTCGAATTATGAAGTCGAAGCGATGTAATTTGGCAAAGATAATTTGATATGGCTGGTTGGGAATGATTGCAAAGTTACGGTGGGATTTCCTGTAATTAATATGTCGCGAGGCGTGTGCATTCGCGTTATGCGTGTGTCCATACAGGTACACATTGGCACACATATGTGGTCTATAGTACCCGTGCAAGTTGCACTTTTGGTGCTCGTACACGGGCCCTTTTGGCTTCGTTCGTTTCTTCTTCGTTCTCTTTGGGCTATGGGAACATACAGTACACACAGAAGCCATAAGAAATCCGATACGCGGGCCATGGCGTGACGCTCTTGCCGCTATGGTGCTTCCCACTTCCTCCCCCAATATCATTATCATCGTGTACTTTGTCAAACCGCCATCACCTACATTACTACACCATTACTGCGTGTATTCAAGTAATGAAAGCTCCACACTGTTAAAAATGTCATTAATTTCAATAAACATTCATGTATGGTATTTACATTAAAAATAATAAACACGTCTATTAAACTCAGACTTATAAACTTATCTATTAATTTCAATTAACGCATATTAAGATCTGTCAGAAGTATATTAAAATAATAGACTTGTATATTGTATATTGTACGAAAAATTCAATGTACAAGTCAATTAAAACTCAAAAATGTTTATTAATTTTCATCAACTTTGTATATTGATTTTCAAATGCGTGTATGTAAAAAACTTCCAAGACAAGTTTATTAAAATTAAACAAAAAACAGTGCACTTGGATTATCGAATTTTAATAACAATTTCAAGGCACGGAATTTCTACGGGTTATTCAATTATTTTCGTAGAATTCTTACGAAAGAATTCACGTTTTTTCGCTGAAGTTTGGAAGATGTGAAACACGAAATTTGGAAACTGACTAGAATTCATGTTTTTCAAAATTTTTAATCGTCAAATAGTATGTTTTCTATGGCAACGTCATCCCAAGTCAAAATTTTATCTTGAGTTTCAATTTTTTTCACAGTCAGTATTTGGGATTTGTAGGTGAAAATGTTGAAAACCTTTGATTTTGACTTTTTTCGCTTTCAAAGTTGCGAAACAAAAGTGAAATTCGTTTTTTTGTATGTAACCTTAATTTCATGTTCAAATCGTGTTCTCCAATTTCGTTATAAATTTATTGTATTGAATTTCATTCATTTTTAATTTATTATTTTCAATTAGTTGAATCTATATACCCATAACTGCTTTTTATGTATTTATTTCAGTTTTTTCATTTCTTATACCATTCAGTCAGTTGGACAAAAAATTTTCATCTACATAATTATGAATGAGAAACGCTGGATTCAAATGATGAGAAAAATCATAATTTTTTCAACAAATTTATAGTAATACAGTCAATTGAATACTATGTTACAAAATACGCAAAATTTTCAAAATTCCTGTATCTAAAATATCAGAATCCTAAAGTTGATTGCATAACTATTGTTATATTATTTAAATATTGTCTTTTTTATATTGATTTTGTAGAAAATTCGTACAAAAAAATCACTAAAAAAAATTATTTACATTGAAGATTAGAAACGACTGATCTTCAATTAGTTAATAGTATTAGGGATAATTTTTTATTGAATATTCATTCAATAATAAAATAGGTTTTTAAAAGTAAAACGAAAGTACTGTAGTATTTTTCGTTTTCCATTATATTTTAAGATTTTATTTACTATACCAACAATTTTATCAGTTTATAATTTATTATTTTCATTTAGTTGTATCTACATCCATAACTTCTTATGTATTTATTTCTCAGTTTTTTTTTTATTTCTTTTACCATGCAGTATATTGGATGAAAAATTTTCATCTACAAATTTATGAATGAGAAACACTGAATTCGAATTAAGAGTAATCAATCATCATTTTTTAAACAAATTTATAAGAATACAGTTAAATACTGCACTGAGAATGTGTATCGTCATCATAACGATATTATCGTGCTATGAATGATATTATAAGCTTGTCATGAGAATCCAGCTGGATGGTGCTATCCACAATATTAGATTGCTACTGTCACGATACGATCGTCATAGTAACGAAATATTTCGCTACTGTAAGTATACGTATTCTTCGGGTAATAAAACATATTCTTCTCGTCACAATACAGTATATTGTCAAAGAGGATCGTGCTCATGACAATACCGACTTTTCAGTGTGTGTTACAAAATACAAACAATTTTCGAAACTCCTGTATCTAAAATATCATAATCCCAAATTTTTCTAATCCTAAAACTTTAAATTCTAATTAGTCGCATAACTATTGTTAAACTATTTATTTATTGTATTTTTTACGTTGATTTTATTGAAAATTCAAATAAAAAAATAGCCAGAAAAAATTATTTACACTGATGATTATAAATGATTGATTTCCAATTACTCGATAGTATTAAGGTTAATTTTGCATTGAAATATTAATTCAATAATGAAATAAATTTTCAAATTAAAGCGAAAGTACTGTGATATTCTTCATTTTTTATTATATTTCAAGATTTTATTGACTATCTCAACAATGTTTTTAATTTATTATTTATTATTTTCAATTACTTCAATCTCTACCCATAACTTTTTATGTATTAATTTCTCATTTTTTAAAATTTCTTTTACTATGCAGTACATTGGATAAAAAATTTTTATCTACGAATTTATGAATGAGAAATTTTGGAATTCGAATTATGAGAAAACAGTCATCATTTTTTAAACGAATTCATAGGAATACAGTCAATTAAATTCTGTGTTACAAAATACTCAAAATTTTGAAAATTCCTGTATCTAAAATATCAGAATTCCAAATTTTTTTGATTTTGAAATTTTAAATTTCTCATTAGTTGCTTAACTATTGTTATATTATTTAATTATTGTCTTTTTTACTTAGATTTTATAGAAAATTCAAATAAAAAAATCGCCAGAAAAAATTATTAACATTGAAGATTAGAAATTATTGTATTTCAATTAGTTAATAGTACTCAGGTGAATTTTCCATTGAAACAATAACTCAATAATAAAATATTATCATACATAAAAAGAAGTTCCTGCAATTTTCTTTTTTTTTTTTTAATTTATTTCAACATTTTATTAATAATCCCATCGATTTCAATCGATTTTCGATTTCAAATCTTGTTAGCAAAAACGAATGAAGATGAAAAAAGGTAAAATCAATTAGGGCTTCAACATCATTTCACTTGTAAAACAAGAAAAAACGCTAATAACTACAAATTTGAAATCAAAATGAAGTTTAAAATACATTTAAAGAAGATGAATTCGAGTTTTCGACTGTACATTGCAAATGTTTTCGTAATTTTTTTGCATCGTGATATTATTAAATGAAAATTTATCTTAGACATAGAAAAATTTTTCCAAAACATCAAAAATAATTATCCGGATTTTTGATATTTTCCCATACGAATTATGTTGTAAGAAAAGAATAAAATCATGTATATAAATATGATAATTTGATTTTGGGGGCTGCCAGACCGGTCGTGAATAATATTTGCGCTAGACGCAGGAAGTGATTAGTGATTAGAAGTGGAGCCAATATCTAATATATTATGATACATTGGCACGCGGAGCGGCGTGGTTGTTATTATTATCGAGCCCATGGATTATCGAAACCGCCCATTATGTAATTCCACACTGTTTTTTCCTTGCCTCGAGTCAAATTGAAAAATCGATACTAAGGTTAATTCTCTTTGTCTATACTCTCACGAAGAAAATATTGAGTAACGACAAATTAACAGAAAATTTTCGAGTATGCATAAAAATAAAAGTTCATTTTCTTCGATACATTTTTCAGTGTCTCAGAAATAATAATTGAAATTAAAATTCGCTCTTGATTTTCAAAATCATACAATTTACATTTATTTTCAAAAAAATGCTGCCTTGAAATTCAATGTTGCTCATCATTCTATAAACATAATGAAATATTTTCATGTTGGGTTTCATGACACTTTTTATATTGGACCGATTCAAAAATGTATACTTCTATTTTTTTTAGTGCTGCATGTAACGAAAATGACAGATTTTGAGAATCAAAGATTCGTTTCATGATGATTCATTCGAAGTTATTTCTAGTGATTTCATTTTTCAAACGGAAGTTTCCCTGGTAACGCCAGTTTTATTATTTTTGAATGAACGAATTTTCGTCACATGTGAAGGGTAACTATTTTCATAGGAAATGTCCTATTTTTGGGGTTGTCCAAGTGCCATATTTAGAATAAAGAATTTTTTTAGTGTCTAGAATAAAAATACGAGAAAAATAACAAAATAGTAAAGTTAGTATAAAAATACATAAAAAAAAATTGTTGATAAATTTTCCCAAGTCAGTGAATATTCAAAATTAATAAAAAAACTGTTTTATGTTAGAAAAAATAGTGTTTATATGAAAATTCTGTACGTCAAAAACTGAATAATTTTCATGACTTATTCTCATCTGAAAAAGCTGACACCGAAGTGACACATAATTACAATTGAATTCGCGAACGACTGCGATTTCGCATTATACGTACGATAGCTAAAGAATTCTATCGAGAAAAGTTGTGACTAGAACGAGCCGACATAAAATATGATACTGGAAAACAATAACAAAAGTGCTTTGTTTTCAAAGTTGCAGCGAAGGCAACTCGACAGGAAGCGTCTAGCAGATAAATGCAGCTTTATCTTAAACTGCATTCTCGTGCGAAATTTATCAATAACAATATATTTATAAATACAGCATCTCGAGATCTCGAGACATATTTGGTATCAACATTGCACTTTGATAAGTTCAATAACTGCTTGTGCTGAGTTAATTGAAATTTAAAAAAACTCCTTTTGCCTAGACGCCTGGAATTCAGAAAAATTTTTGTCCACGTTACTTACTACAATGAAGCCGAAAAAGAACGTGAAAAAAAGTGAAGAGAGCGAATAAGTGGCGTATAGTGTATATAGAGCTGCAGATGGGCGGAAGAGCAGGGTATATAAAGCCACATAGAATTGGGAAGGGAGGCAGGCAGACGGGGAAAGAGCAAATAGGGGTGGTTGGTCGCTTTCAAAATGGCGGAACCTAAAAAGGATAAACTGGGTGGCCGACGTTTGCCGTCACTCCTGTGTTTCCAAGGGGAAGGGGGTTAACTCGACCAATATTGACATTGCCCCGAATTTCCCTCGCTCTTCCATCTCACCCTATTTGCACTACAACCTCCGCATTTTCGTCATGGCGATCCGTCAATTTTCCTTCCCTCCGTGCCCTGTTTACTTTACCCGTTGCCTCGTCACCGCTCCTTTCCCATTTTTCGAAAGGCACTTTCTCCTTTTTCTCCTCCTCATCAAGGAGAAAAAAACACGATCATCATAAGGCTTCGAAAATGAAGGAGGAATAATGTTTGCTTAGCTCGCATGCAAGAAATTCGTGGAACATATATCAATGGTACCGCACACGTCGCGTGCAGATAAGCCGGAATTGTTACTTCTGGACGCGCTTGTTGCGTCTGCGAGATTTTTATCTCTTTAGTTTTGCGAATGGGTTACTGTAAAAGTAGGAACTTGCGGACTACTTGGGAAAAATACTAAGGTGTTTCCTCCATGAGTGAAGTTGGGTGCAAGAAAATATTGTTCTGGCCAATTTCAGGGTATCGTGTATTATTAGAGTCAGAATTTCTCAAATCGACCCCCAAAAATAATAGGTTGCTATAATTGAATTATTTCATATTCAATCGCTAGATGTTTCTGTCAAAAACAACTCCAAAAAATTTTATGTCGATATCTACATTCTTGCAAAAGTTATTAACAATGAAACTTTTAGGCACCATTTTATACAAATTACCTCTATTTACGAACTACTGAATGAAATTCAATGCAACTTTGCAGAAACGAAGTTGAAACTCTAAATTTCCAAATTAATTAGTTGACGATCGAAAAATTTAA
>JAPYZL010205020.1:0-10642 GCA_030522825.1 Platygaster orseoliae | reverse complement strand
AGTTTACTACAATTTCAATAAGCCTTCAAATCAACGAATGCACTTTTCGAAAGAGTGTTTCCAAACTAACGATAAAATTCGTTTTTCGTAGTTTTTAAATAAAACGATTATCATAAAAACAAGCGGGTTGTCGGGGCTTTTTGTATATTATGTATGCCAAAAAAGTCAGATTAGAAAACTTATTACGGTCTAACCGACGATTTGATATCATTATTTTTTGTTGCGCTATGTTTTTCAATATTAATCACGGTACAAGGTTATACATGCCGTACCTGATAGTTGCAAGAAAAAAACAAAATTTTAACGAAATTTTTAGTACTGTACTACCCGACAACCTTTTGTTTACTTTTTTAAAGTTTTTTTAATGGGGATACAAAATTTGTGGAAGTTTTCAAATTGTGAATTGCTTTAAAAGTATTGAATTCAAAGAACTCTTTCTTATCACTTTTTTGGGCAGTTATTTTTCGATTGAAGGTCAGTAAAGTCACATCCTGTGGAAAAATTCGTAACATTAATATCTTATTATTGGTTTTTCTATCATACATTTTTTGACAATAACATGATTCATGTCGTCCTTGAGTGAACACTTCAAAGATCATTAGTAGAATGTTTTCGATGAGTCAAAAAATTTTACTTCGTGCACGAATTGCTTTTTAATGTTTCATATTGAAAACTCATAATTTAGAACTCGTAATACGTAAGGGCGTTCTGACTCAGCAATACTTCCCAGCTAGCAATTCACGACCACTTTTACTCTTACTTTTACTTTTACTTTTACACTTTTACTCGTTCTTATCGCTTTTTTATGTAGCTAGTTTTTGATTGAACGTACAGTCACTAACTGTGGGAAAATCCGTAAAATTAATATCTAATTGGTTTTCTCATCATTCACTTTTTTTGACAATAGCATTCATGTCGTTCAGTGAATAGTTTAAAGATCATTAGGAGAATATTTTCGATGAGTCACGAAATTTTTACTTCGTGCGCGAATTTCTTTTAATTTTTATAATATTATTGAAAACCAACAATTGAGCACCTTGTACTACGTATAGGCGCTCTCCCTACCAATTAATCCTTGTAGGCAAGGAAGGAGATAGTGCGTTGCTACTAATGCTACTGGCATGATTTTATTCGACACAAAGTTTTCAAACTTTTTTTCCTGTACTAATTTTCGATTCGTGATGATTTACGTGATAAAATACTTATAGTAAATTTTCTATTTTTACAAACATAACATTATTAAAGTGTTTAAACTTGAAAAATCATAAAATTTGTGTAACTTACGCGTAACTAATTGTAAGCATAAAAGTAGTTAGTCTGACCTTGTAATATTTGAACTTATTTCTTACAAGAATCATGAATTGGTTTTTTTTCTTTGATAATAGGGAAATATTCATTAAAAAACACAACCATCAACTGTTTTTAATAAATAGTACAATTTTTTTGCTACGTTTTCATAAATTGTAACTTGGAAGATTTCAGACGTTTGAGTGCATCATCGTAGCGCCACGTAGCGAGTTAAGGAAGCTTCGTTCTTACTCAATTACAGAACATTCATTGGTACTGAGTCTCAGTGGCAATAGCAACGGGACTCAAAGGTGATTTTTGATAATTTAGGTATCAAATAAATGAGAATCAAGCCGCGTCATGAGATCGCTAAGTTTCTGTTGGCTATACGGTTTAGCTGAATTTTCTTGATTTAGAAATAACATCCGCATAATCTACTAGCCGGTTTCATTTCATTTTTCATTTTATTTGATGAATTATTTTATTTATTTGATGAATTATTTTATTTTCATTTTATTTGATGAATTATATAAAATTCTGTCAGTTTGTACAATTTCTATTGTTTTGATTATTATTTTCACAGTTTCCGATCTGGAGTACAGGTTTTTGAATAATTTTAGCTGTTTTTTGAAGTTCTACATAGGTTTTTAAGCCTACGTGATTTAGACATTAATTTAAGTAAATACTTTTTAAAAATTATTTTGATAATTTTTGATTAGTTTTAAGAAAAAAACTTTACATTTAACTTCAAAATTGATATTTTTCAACTTACATTTGAGATTATAGATCTTTTTATAAATTTTTTTCGATATTTTTTTTTTTTTTTTTTTTTTTTTTTTTTTTTTTTTTTTTTTTTTTTTTTTTTTTTTTTTTTTTTATTTTTTTTTTTTTTTTTTTTTTTTTTAAATTTTTTTTTATTTTTTTTTTTTTTTTTTTTTGTTATTTAATACTCAGAACCTAGATAAACAACTCTGATTTCAAAAAAATTTTGAGGTTTCTCAAAATCAATGTCGGTAAATAAGTTGTCCCACAATTTTTTAGCGAAAACTCAGTATTAAACGCATATTAAAAAAAAAATTTTCCGTACATCTCAATAGAACAAAATTTTTTTGCAGCAGTAGCTTGTTTTTTGGTTGCTTTAACAAATCATTCTTGTTACTAGAGCATAATTACTATGCAATGACATTTTATGCATAATGAATGTGTTCTGGCAACAAAAAAGATTTATTGGGGAAACGAAAAAATTTGTTTTTTAGATTTTTGTTAGTTATTTATTTATCAATGTTATAGATATAAAAAAAAATGGAAAAAATCAGACATTTTTTTAAAACATTGACTACATTGATGAAATATTTTTAATAAATATTAAAAACAGCTTTACACTTGATATTCGCCAAGAAACCGTCAAAAATCCTCAATTCCTACATACGAATTCGTTGCTAGTTCGCAAACAAACGTGAACCCCGAAAAACCCGGCCAAATGCAGATTGGTTCACGTCAAAATTAAACCCGAATAATTCATTAATTTATTGACCAAATATGAATGAAATGAAATTTTTATGAATTCTTATGAATGAAAATAAATATTTTTCAAATAAGTATAAGCGCAGATTGCGTTCTCGTCAGAATGAAAATAAAGTCGGAGAAAATTTGTAAAAAATGTTAATCAATAAAAATAAATTTTCATTGATCATTTAAAATCTCGACCTTCATCAATTACATAAGTTTTATAAAAATTTCATATTTTCTTCATTCTCAAACAGATTCCTGAAAATAAGCCAATTTTTGGACAACTCTTAGACAAAAACTCAGTAAACGCATATGAAATAGAACGAGAATTTATTTGAATTTTTACGGTTTTCATTTTTCTTCTCAGTGTCATAAATGAAAAAAACCCAGAAAAATTCAGACTTTTTTTCAAAACATTACTTATCCATAAAATATTTTCAAAAATATGAAAAAATGTTTATTTTTGATATTTTCCAAAAAACCGTCAGGAATACTCAGTTCCTTATTAATTTAAAACCTTATATAAACCTTATAAAATCCTTATAAAAATCTGAATTTCTTATAAAAATTTCCATTTTTTAAAAGGCACCCTTATCAAATCCTTATAAAAATTAATATATTTTTATATATTATATAAGGCAACCTTATCAAATCCTTATAAGAAAAAAATTTTATAAAATTTCGTAATCCTTATAAATTCTGAAATTCCTTATAAAATTTTCATTAACTTATAAGGATTTTATGAAGACACCTTATAAAATCCTGAAAATCCTTATAAGGATTTTACAGGGTCACTTTATTAAAATTCTTTATAAGGATTTCATAAGAATTTTATACGGTTCCAAGTTAGTAGGGTTCCTACATGCAAATCCGTGGCTAGTTCGCAAGCAAACGTGGACCCCAAAAAATTCAGGCAAATGCAGATTTCGTTTTCTTTCAAATGAAACTTGTGAATTTCAATAATTTCATAATCAAATATTAATAAAATCATATTTTTATAAATGAACATAAATAATGATAATAAATATTCAAAATAAATATAAACGTACATCGCGTTTTTGTGGGAATAAAACTCGAATAATTCATTAATTTAATAACCAAATGTCAATGAAATAATATGTTTTTAAGTTTTCATAAACAAATATAAATATGAATAAAAAAGAACATTTCAAATAAATATAAACTTAGAACGCGTCCTCGTCAGAGTGGAACTTGAATAATTTATTAATTTATTAATCAATTATAAATCAAATGAAATGTTAACAAATTTTTTATGAATCAAAATAAATATTCAAAATAAGTATAAACGCAGATCGCCTTCTTTTCAGAATGAAATTCAAATAATTCATTCATTTATCAATCAAATATAAATGGATTAAAACTTAAACATTTTTATATATGAAACTTTATATTCATCAATTTTTCATAAATCAATACCTTTATCAAGTACAAAAGTTAAAAAAAAAATTCGATATGTTCTTTATTCCTAAACAGATTATCAAAAATACGCCAATTGTCGGAAATTTTTTTGACAAAAAAACAGTAAACTCATTATGACAAAGACGAAGAATTTATTCAAATTTTTACGATTTTTATTACTTTTTTCTCAATATCATAGATGAAAAAAAAAAAACCCGGAAATATTCAGACTTTTTTTCAGGGCATTATTTATTTGAAAAAATATTTTTAAAATTAAAAAAAAGCTTTATTGGAAATATTTTTAAATTAAAATAAATTTCATACATGTAAATAAATTTTAATCAATCAATTATAAATCCAGACCTTTATGATACACAAAAGTTTTGGAAAAATTCTATATCTTCTTCATTCAAAACAGATTCCTAAAAATAAGTCAATTTTCGGACAACTTTTTGGCAAAAACTCAATAAACCCATAAGAAAAAGAATCAGAATCTATTTGAATTTTTACGTTTTTCATAACTTTTTTCTAATTGTCAAAGATGAAAAAAGAACCCGGAAAAATGCAGACTTTTTTTCAGGACATAATTTATTTTACCAAAATTTTAAAAAAATGTAATGAAAAGCGTAATCTTTGATATTCACCGAAAAATAGTCAGGAATCCTCAATTCCTACATGCGAATCCGTGGCTAGTTCACAACAAACGTGGACCCCGAAAAACCCGGGCAAACGCAGATCGCGTTCTCGTCGGAATGAAACTCGAATAATTCATTCCCATCTTGAATAATTCAAGCGGAGCCGCGGTTATACGTCCGCAGCTCGTTAGCAAGTAAATGTTGTTATCGCGTACAGATAAGGCGACTCCTGATGTGTGCACGAGCATCATACCCAGGGTGGCGTGTGCGTGTGCGAGGGCTGGGGGACTGAGATTCGGTCGGACCCCCTCGACTCGACTTGCGATTATTCAATTCATCGGCCTGTCAAAAACACCAGTGCACATTGCCTTCCCTGGCCGCTCTTTTGCCCTCTCTTTTCCTCACCCCTTCGGGTGCTGTCTTTCTTTCTCGAACGGGAAACGAGCCCCTATAAAACTCGCGCTCTCTCTTTTCCGCGAGAAACGATTAGGAGCAATACGCTGCGATAACTGCCTCTAATATCTCGGCATCGGCCCTGCGCCTGATACAAATTAGAGCGGGATTTTTCGACTCAATTCTTGATTTTTCCAAGGACAAACAAGCAGGTTCTTGATATTTGGGTAGTTTCAAAGATTTTTTGCTTTTTATCATTAAAATTGACTTTCTAAGGGTTTAGCTGAAATTTAGATTTTGATGTTGTGTTTAATTAACTAACTAAACTTTAGTTGATCGTTTCTAAATTTTATTAAACTTTAGAAAAGTGTTACATTTTTTTACTAATGTAAGTTGTATATGGGTAAAGGATAATTTTTTTATTTCGACAGATTTTTTGATACAAAGGCATTGCAATGAAATTTTTAATAAAGGAGGTAGCTCTTATGTCAAAACGGTTAATATACAGGAATACGTAAATAATTTAATGTATTAATGAATATTTACTTTTTCAGTATGATATCTTAGAACACTACTTCAAAGATGTCGCTTTTAATTTAAAAAAAAACACGATATCTTATTTTTAACGACTTTAAGTATTTATCTTTTCAGTATTCGCTATGTAATATTCAAAATGTTGTACATTTTCAATATTTTCATGGATTTTTGAAAAAAAAAAAAAAAAACATTAATGTACTAGTATTTCCCGGATTTTTAGTGTTTTTATTATTCATAGAATTTAATGCAATATTATAGTTGATTAATACATTTTTATCAGTTTCGTATATTTTCAAATTGATTTTCAACATCAGATGCTTGAAAATTCAAATTTTTTGAGAGTTTCAGTAATTATCTAAATTTTTTAGAAAGCAGTTAGTATCTCAAAAAATATTTTGTTTTTTATAAATTACGGTATTTTTTTGTCTTTTAGTATTTTTATATTTTTGTAACTTAAAAGATTTTAAAGTAATTTTATGAAATTATTTATGAGATTCTATGCCTTGGGAGAATAGAGTTTTTTATAAATTTTTAATAATCTTGAGGTTCTTTTTCAAATTCCATTAGATTGGATTGTAGGTAATAGGTTTCTAGTAATATCTGTATTTTTTAAATTTTTTAATATTCATCACACTTTATTAGATTTTCTGAGTTGTTTCTAAATATATAATATTTCCAATAATTTTTTCATACCTATTATTGTAGTTGTCCATAATTTTTTGATCTAGAACCGAAAGTTTTGGATTTTGAAGGAGTTACAATAAATTAATATCCTAAGCAAAAGTATCTTCATAGATTATTAAGACTCCATAGATTTCTTGTGCTTTCAGTGTATTACTTTTAATTTTTTTAATTGAGTTGAAAAAATTGAATTATCCGAAATAACGCAGTCGCATAGAATCATGAAAAATGAAATCAAGTAAATTAAAAAAGATGCTGAAAAATGTCCACAATTAATGAAAGAAAACTAAAATGAAAAAAAGGAAAAATCAAAGCAACAATTTGTACATTTCAAATCTTTTTTCATGACTTCTAAAGAAAAGTGAACCTATGTAGATTTTAGTTTTTGAATTTCAAGTTTTTTAGGCAATATTATTTCTATTATAGCAATTGATTCTTTTGAGACAAAATTTTTATGAGTAAAATTGGATTTATTGGATTTTTCCTGGGACTTCGAATTTCAATTATTGTAAGTTTTGAAGTTGTGTTTATCTTGATGGTTTATTTTCTATGCAACTTTAGAAATTTCTTAATTATTGTTAGTGAGATAAATATGTTTTTAAAACAATTTTGGATAAAATGAAGTTTTTATATACAAGGACGTTGCAATGAAATTTTTCATCAAGGTGCTAGCTCGGATGTCAAAATGGTTAATTTACAGGAATCTACAATGACTTCAATGTATAGATATTTATTCTTGCAGTATAATATCTTGCAACAAGACTCGAAAGCTGCTGCTTTGAATTTTGCAAAACATTACTTTTTATGACAAAACATAATTTTTTATTGTTAACGTCTGTAAATATTTATCTTTTTAGTATTCGTTATGTAGGATATGAAATGTTACATATTTTGAATATTTTCACATATTTTAAAGAAAAAACAGGTATACATGCAGTTGAGATATTTCATAGATGTGTTTGTATTTCCAAGATTTTTTGTGCTTTTACTATTCATGAAATTTTATCGGATATTTTAGTTATGCCTTAATTTCTAGCAGTTTTATATATTTTATTGGTTGTTAAAATTGCATGCTCAAAAATTCAAGGCTTATTAGAGTTTATGTTTTTTTTTTACATTTTTTAAAAAACATTTCCACAAAAGATATTCCATATTTTAAAGATTTTAAGTGATATCAGAATTGTTTTTAGTATTTTTTAGTTTTAGAGATTTCATAGCGCTATATAACTATAATTCTTTATGAAATTCTATATGGAATTCTATGCCTTTGGACTATAGAGTTATTAGGAATTTCTGATAATCTTGGAGGTTCTTATTTTCAAATTTAATGAACATGGATTCAAGGTAATAATTCGCTAGTAGTTTCAGTATTTTAAAAATTTTTTAGTATTAAAAAAAAACCTTGTGAGCTTTTTTAAGTAAGTTCCAGACATATACATAATATATACAATAATTTGCAACATAATGTAATATTCTTTACAAATTTATTATTTTAGAATTGTAGAATTCTGAAATATAGGGTTTTCTAGAAATTCGACGATCTAATGAATTAAAAAGAAATTTGCTCTTAAATTGCGAAAACTTTTTTCTTGTGAAAATTTGTATAGTCTTGAAAGTAATCAAGTTCATAATCATAATATATAATAGAATATTTATAATTCGTATCATATTCCGATTATATAATACGCCGATTTATATAATATGTGGCATGGACTGAGAAAACCTACCTAACAGCACATTCCCTTTAGGCTTAATTTCTAATACTCTTAGACCTAATGATACGCCTAATGGGAATGTGCTGTTAGGTAGGTTTTCTCAGTCCACGCCACATTATATTTATACATATAATATTAAAATAATATTTATAATCTTAATATATAAGTTTACAATAAAGGGATTATTCTACCATCTTTTCAAGTTTAAAAAACATCACAACACAACACAATTTTTAGATAGAAAAATCGATTGAAAATGTTCAGTCTTTTTATACATTAAAGAAGAGGTGTAACACTTTCAAAAAATGTTTTTGATTTTTATTTTGTGTGGAAAATCTTGGCGATCTAGCTGCCTAGATAGTTGACCTTGCTGAAAACTGGTTGACATGATTTAGAAAAAGCTATTCGCACGATCGAGCTAAATTTTGAGGGAATATTTTAGACATGTACAGCTATAGCCGGTAGCAGAATTATAAACATTAATTAATATTTACTATGTTTTTTTAAACAATATAGGTTGAAAAAAAGCGTTAAAAACATTCAAATGTCAGCCATTTTGTTATTTTTGATCGATTTTTTTTTTGAGGTACCAGCTGCAGCGGCAAGGTTTCTGTTTAAGAATATATAAACTTTTTGCTTTCAGGCTCTTGAAAGTGGAGATATCATGTCAACCAGTTTTCAGCAGGGTCAACTATAGGCAGCTAAATCGACAAGATTTTCAACACAAAATAAAAATGACAAACATTTTTGAAAGTGTTAAACCTCTTCTTTAATGTATAAAAAAAATTAACATTTTCAATAAATTTTTATATGAAAAAATTGATGTTTTTTTAACTTGAAAAGATGGTAGAGCAAGCCCTTACAGAAAGAAGCGAAATTGAAATCGACACTAAATTTAAAGACACATGTATCCCAGGGTTTGGCAACGAAAAAAGCTTTCCGTTTAAACTTTGAGGCGTGAGAAGGACACGCCTAATCGAGTAATGTGCTGAAAAGAGAGAAAAGATAAAACAAATTTCCGAATTGGCTGTTTTTACATCTCAATTTAGCAAGACCCCTAGACACATGTATCATTAAATTTATCATAGATTTAATTTTTACTACTACTTTTTGCGATTTCGAAATTTTTCTGAAATTCGTCGCTAAGTATTAAAAAACCCTGCTCTTTAAACCTTCTGAATGCATGCATATTTTACACCGAGGATTTGTGCTATAACAGTGTGTGTAAGATTGTGTCTGACACAGACGCAACGCATATCGTCAAAGTTGAACTTCTTAGTTGTAAACGTTGTAAAATCTATACCAAAAATATTAGTAGCGACGGTCGCAATCAGACCGGATTGCGAGATTCTTGATCCGCCAGACTCAGCAGTCAGTGGCAGTCATGACAGTTCTCAGCTGTTGCCAGCTCTGCCAGTCAGAGTCAGAGTGGGGGATAGGCTTCTGTTCGCTCAATTTGAGAAGAGTGGGGCTGTGACGTTTCCGAAATCTCAGATTTGAAAGAGAAAGATAGCGAGAAAGCTTACTGTAGTGCCGTTACAACTGTACTCAGTGCTCAAACTGCTCGAAAGACGTGTGAAGACAACAAAAAATAGCCCTTATCAGTTCATGTTAGTCAGCACTATCAGATATCGTAAGTATGCCTTACGGACATTAAAAGATTATCCTTTCAGTATCCCTGGTCTGCTTAATTCGAGTTGTTTTGAATTACATTAATTAGAAACTGTCTACTTTGAAAGAACGAAAGTTTACGGTGAGAGAAATCTTGCATTTTGTCAAAAGAGGAGTTTCCAATTCTGTATTTAATGCGCTCCGTTTATCAATATGTATTTGATTTTTAACTTTTTCTGAAAGACAGTCTAACACTTCTATTCTTCATTACATGAGACATACTAATTTCACAGTTTGTGCAACAATTCACGTCAAAAGGCCCGATTATTAACAAATTGTGGATGAAAATTTAATTGTCTGCCAAATGCTCAGGTGGCAGGTGCTAGTTAATATTATCGAAACCTGTAAGTAATTCATCTTTTAAAAGTGTTCAAAAGCAGTTTATTGTAAAATGTCTGTAACGCATAGTAGTAAAACTAAAAAATTTGTCGAAAAAAGTTCTTGAAGATACTTAATTATCATGTTCTTTACAAAGGAATAACGATGAAATTAGCATTTGCAATCAATTAGTGATTTGTAAAAGAGGATTCTTGATAATACTGCGTTTATTTTAGAGTTTTTGAAAGTATCTATTTATGCTTTTAGAGTTATTGTATACAATTTTTTATTAATTGAATTTTTAACATTAAGGAGTTTCTGACAGTTTTCAACTGTTTTCCCTCGCGGTCCCTTGGTCCATGGAGTTCCATGGAGTTTTATGGACAGCCGTGGACTGAAATCTGAGCCTGAGTTTTTAAAGCAAAAACTGACGAGTCAAGACATGTAGAATGAAAATGTTGCATTTTAATGTTGCAA
>JAPYZL010205009.1:0-11398 GCA_030522825.1 Platygaster orseoliae | reverse complement strand
TTTAAGCTTTAAAATGCGTATTAGAACACATGGATGGAGCTATTATTTGCTGAGATATGGTTTGTGTCTCGAAACTTAATGGACGCACTGTGTATTCTAGGGACATATCCTACATATCCTACCAAGCCTAGAGTTTTGGGGGAAAATAGTTTTTGAATTAATTTTAATTTATTTATTTAACTTTCCATAATCATAAGTTTAATACTATTTTTGGCAATACTAATAGTATTTTATAAGTTATAGGATTTGAAAGTTTTTCATTTTTCTTTAACTTTTAACGCCTGTAATTTATAAACTACTATTGCAATTAGCGAAAACAATCATACGTTATATTTTTCGAACTAAACATACTTTTCACGTATTTTCTTTATTTTTTTTTTTACATTTTTCTTTAACTTTTATCACCTGTAACTTGTAAACTACTATTTCGATTAGCAAAAACAGTAAAATACGTTATATTTTTCGAACTAAATATACTTTTCACGTTTGAAACAATTTAATTTATAGATTATTTCGTAAAATTGAATCTACGATAGAAAAATATTCTGAGAACATAATTAATTTATATTTCCATAGAAGCATTATCAAAACGTTTTCCAACGCTTTTCTTAGTTTTTGTCAGAAATACCAAGAACGGTATATTATATCAACGTGAAAATAGTATATATCATTACAACGATATAGTGTTTTTCTCAATCTAAATAGTAGTTTTTAAGTTATAGGATTTGAAAATTATTCATTTTTCTTCAACTTTCAACGCCTGCAACTTATAATCTACTATTTCAATTGACAAAAACAATAATGTGTTTTAATTTTCCGAACTATGTCTACTTTACATTTCGATAACACTTCTTTATATAAATATATAACCGTCATTTTCGTACTCAACAACCCCAAATTACTCTAAAAAAAAACTTTTTTTATGTAAACTTGTATTATTTTCAAAGGAAAAAATATTAATGGTCCGTTCAAATTCAGATGATTTCTTTTTCTCTACAAAACTTTATGTTATAGTGAATCGCAATAAAAAAAGAAATTCCGAACAAAAATCCAGTTCAAAATGTTTTTGATAGTTTTGATTACATTAGATTTTGATAGAAAGAGATTGTCAGCGATTTAAAACTTGCAGAAAATTGAGGCACCGGGTGCGATTCTGCAATTAGTGTAATTATGAGCGATAATATCTATAAAGAGATAGCCGAATGAACGGATATGCAAGTGAAAGGTGAACGGTAAAAGTATTGGCCGTTCTGCAATGGGTGTAAGAGGGCAAAAAAGAGACAATAGTTGTTCGACGCAAGGGAGAATTTCTCGAGTTTAGGAAAAGTGTATGAATTCATTCGATATTTCGAATGAAGACAAGTAAAAAATTCATGAAGTTAATTTTCGATAATTTTGGCCTTTCCAATTTAACAAATTACAATTTTTCAACTTCCGATGAAGAATTTTTAAGTTCAAAGTTTTAGAATAAATCTTTCTAGAATTTTCCATAACAGAATGTTTATTTTTATAAAACAACTTTTCAGGATTTTAGATTATAAATTTGAGGAATTACTAAGAATTCTAGTTTTTTAAATTTTTTTAAACAATATTTGAGGATTCCAAATTTTACATTACAGACTTTAGAACCAAAAATTTAAAAAATGGTTCTTCTTCTGAATTATAGAAAATAAAAATAATGTCCACAAGATAGTGTTTTTTAATCTTATTTTGGAAAAATTTTAGAAAATTCCATGATCGCGAATTTAGAATTACGAGTTTCAAAATTTTAATTTACAGAATATAAAATTCTATCGTGCCGAATTCCACAAATCCACTTGATCAGTTTCGGACGTAAGGTCCTTTTTCTCGTTCCAGGTCACACTTGTGATCACCCCTCCCCCTTAAATAAATATTATGTACCTGTAACTAACATTGCTCTAGTGATTTTGATTCTTATAAAAAAAGGCAAAATTTTTATAAGAATCAGAAATTTTTTATACAAATTTCGTTTTTTATACAGTCGACTTTATGAAATTATAATAAAAAAAATTTTTTTAATAAAGAAGAGAGACAGTAGTATAAAAAATATTTGAGCCACGTAAATTTTTTATGAACTTTAATATTTTTATAAAATTTTGTAATCTTATGGAAAATTTTTTGTATTTATAAGTTTTTTGTAAATAAATTTAATTCAAGTAATTTTTTAAAAAAATTTGTATAAGAATTTCGGAAAGAATATAAAATTTTACGAAGAATTTTTCAAAAGTTTTTATGCGCTCATTTAAAAAAAAATGATTTTTCGAAAATAATAGCTTAATTTTAGAAAAGAATAGAAATACAGGAAATTGAAAAGTTGCATGGAAAAAAAATCAAATTTTGCAAATATATTTAGTATTTTCGAAAAAAAAATCGATACATATTTTTTCGTTTCCTTGAAAAATGATCATGTCAAAAGATATGCGAATTTCAAATTCCGTATATATAGATATACTGAGCATGAAAATGACGCCACTTTGTTATACTTTTTAAAACGCGTTTCAGTCAATTTTTTAGATATGACAAAAAAAACACGTGCCCAATAATTTTTAATAAACTAACGATAGCAGAAATAACAAAATTGATGCAACTTCAAAATTGAAGAATAATAAATTTAAATAGTTCTACAGGGTGTCCAAAAGTCATAAATTAATATTTTAAAGATTTATAGTTGGTGAAATTTCAGGAAAATTTTTCCTCTGACATTTGTCACAAAACTCAAAATCAGAAAAGATATTCAAGTTTAAATTTTCAACGTTTTCAACCCATCAGATTTTTCAGATTTCAAACTTAAATATCTTTTTTTATTTTGAGTTTTGTGAAAAATAGTATAGGAAAAATTGTCTTGGAATTTCCTAAACTATGAACCTCTAAAATTATAATTTTTGACTTTAGGACACCCTGTGTATAATGTTGATCAATGTGTCTTACTTCCTCTCACCCAGTTACCGTTCTACCTGTCTCTGTCGCACTACAGTGAAATCCCATACTTTTTATAATAATGTTAAAAAATGGAGAGAGTATATATTTCGAATTTTTCACCAGGTGGGACATTTCTTAATTGAGTTGGTGAATCTTCAGGATGCTGCGTCATCTTAATTTCAGTCCTTTCCTATGCGTTCTTCTTCCTCTCGTCCAGTTTCCATTCTACGCGTCTCTCTCGCACTTCAACACATTCCGTGTTTTCTCAAAAACTTCCAATTCCAGTATTCGGTTTATCCAAAAAGTAACTCTCGTTGTGAAGACAAAAAAAATATTCAAGTACTGAAAATTTGTCAGAATGTACAAAAAAAAAATTTTCTTTAAATACATGTGATTTTCTCACATTATTTGTATATTGAATATTCAATAGAGAAAAAAAACATAACCGTAACGTAATTATTTATTAATTATGTACAGGGCAACCAAAAATATTCACTTAAATAAAAAATATTTAAACAAATATTTTTGCAGTTTTTGGCAGAACATAAATGTTTCGTTACTTTTAGATTTTTTGTAAATATTTTGAGGTTTTTCATTTTTAATTCAATATATTTTCAAAAATTTTTGATCATCAAAAATATTTATGTTCTTATGCATGTTTCGCCATTTTCTTTTTCTTTAAATTGCATTTAATTCCAATTTTCATTTCATTTGCATTAAATTTTTTGAAATTTATATTAAAAATGAAAAATCAAGAAAAATTTGAAATTAAAAATGAAAAAATTGAATTAAAAATGAAAAAACTGAATTAAAAACGAAAAAATTGAATCAGAAATGTAAAAACTGAATTGAAAACGACAAAAGTGAATTAAAAATGAAAAAATTAAATTAAAAATAAAGAAACTGATTAAAAATGAAAAAGTTGAACTAAAAATGAAAAAATTGAATAAAAAATAAAAAAAAACGAACTAAAAAAGTTCTAAAGTTAAATTAAAAATGAAAAAACTGAATTAAAAATAAAGAAGTTGAACTGAAAATGAAAAAATCAAATTAAAAATGAAAAAACTGAATTGAAAATGAAGAACTTGAATTTCAAATGTAAAAACCGAATTATAAATGAAAAGATTAAATTGAAAATGAAAAAACTGAATTGAAAACGACATAATTGAAATAAAAATGAAAAAATTAAATTAAAAAAGAAAAAATTGAATTAAAAATGAAAAAATTGAACTAAAAATGGAAAAATTAAATTAAAAATGAAAAAATTCTATCAAAAATGAAAAAATTGAACTGAAAATGTAAAAATTAAATTGAAATAAAAAAAGTGAATTAAAAATGAAGAAGTTGAATTTCAAATGAAAAAACTGAACTGAAAATGAAAAGATTGAATTAAAAATGAAAAAACTGAATTGAAAACGACAAAATTGAATTAAAAATGAAAAAACGGAATCAAAAATAAAAAAACTGAATCAAAAATGAAAAAATTGAATTAAAAATGAAAAAACTGAATTGAAAACGACAAAGTTAAATTAGAAATGAAAAAATTAAATTAAAAATGATAAAATTGTGTTAAAAATGAAAAAACTAAATTAGAAATGAAAAACTGAATTAAAAATGACAAAATTGAACTACAAATAAAAGAATTGAAATAAAAATGAAAAAACTGAATTAAAAATGACAAAACTAAATTAAAAATGAAAAGATTGAATGAAAAATGAAAAAAATGCAAATTAAATTTTAAATAAATTCAAATTTCAAACGATTTTAATTTCATTTCAATTTTCTTTTTCTTTAATTCAATATAGTTCATTTTATTTCCATTAATTTGCAGTTTGAAAATTACCGAGAAATTTTTCGACATGTCACATGACTACAGATTTATAATCTTTTTACATTTCAAAATAAATAATCAATTGAAACATAATGCTATTCGAATTATAAGAACTTAACAAAACATGTGGTAATTTTCTGTAACAACTTTTATTAGTAGCTGAAAATGTGAACAAATGTACAAAAACATAAAATTTGCTTTCATTTGATCATAAACATTTCTTGCCACCAACAGCCTATCATAAATATTTCACTGTTTTTTCATGCATAAATAAATAAATATTTTGGATTTTATCGTAAATATTTTTGGTTGCCCTGATTATGTATAATCAATTTTCAAACTTTTCATTGGACACACCAAGACCTGCCCTAAAAGGGTAAATGAGCAAACCAGATACATTCAAAACTCTTCTATTTAATCAATCAATGCGTACACACCCTCCAATAAAAAAACATCCCAAAAATCCTGTACAAAAATGTAAATATTTGCACCAACATGATTACAAATCGGTAAATCTCCACATAAACTATGTTGTCAAAATAATGTCCAAAAACGGCCCTGTTCAATGATTTTAACACCTGTTGAAAAAAAGTTATTCCCACTTTGTACTATTCGTTTTGCAATCGATTACTGCATTATTGAATCACCGTTCACTGCTTCAGCATCTCATTGACAGCATTCACGATGTGACGAGCACTGATACCGTAAGTGTCCAAAAGAACGCTCGGCGGTCCCGACCTCGGCACTTGGGGCACCGCAAGTTTCTTGACGCGAACGTCGCTTTCCTCGGCGACGGCGGACAAAACCGCTTCCCCGAGACCACCCTCCGGGTAATGATCCTCGACAGTGACAACGCGCCCGCCAACTTCCTTGGCGTGTTTCACGATTGCTTGCTTGTCGATGGGTTTTACTGTAAACGGATCAAGAACTCGAACATGCACCTTGGATTTTTCAAGCTCACCAGCTGCTTTCAGAGCTTCGTGCAGAGTGATGCCGGCGCCGATCACGAGAACTTGATCTTTCGGGCTGGACTTGACGACCTTGGCTTGGCCAACGACGAACGGTTCGTCGTTTTTGTAAAGGACAGCGGTATTTGGGCGCGAGGTACGGATGAAACAGACGCCTTTGGTGTTGGCGGCCAGCTCGACGGCCCGCTCCGTGGATACGGCATCGCTCGGGTAGAAAACGGTGGAACCTGGGATGGTGCGGAACATGGCGATGTCTTCGAGGCCCATTTGGGACGGGCCGTCTTCGCCGATGGAGACGCCGCAGTGCGAGCCAACGAAGTTGACGTTTGTTTGAGAGATTGCTCCCATGCGAATCTACAAAGATAGTTATTAAATAACGCTTTTTGATTATGGTTTATAATTTCCATTATTTTCCATCTTTTCGAAGCAAATTATGAATGAAATGCAGATTTTTCTTTTTTCTGGCTTTGGGCGCTCTTCAAGAAATAATTTTCGAATAAACACATCCCTATTTTTCGGTTAAAAAAAATAGAAAAAAGAAACTGAGTTTCATTTATAATTTGCTCCAAAAATATCGAAAATAATGGAAATCTGAAAAGGCTGGTGCTTTTTTCTTGGGTCATGAACAATAACTGATTATTATTTCCAGAAATGATCACTCAGAGCCAAATTAGAAACTTTATTTTATTGATATTTTGACACCAATGGGGTCTTCATCAGGATCGTTGAAAAAATTATAAAACACTTAACAATGTAACCTTACAAACAGAGTTATGAATAAAATAATTAAACTTTTATTTAAATAAAAAACAAATTCGATGAAGCCCTTAACAAGGAATTTTTTAAATATGTTTATATATTAGTGATTTTCATTCTTATAAGAAATGGCAAAATTTTTTTATAAAAACCAATGACACTGTTATAAGAAATTTCAAATTTTTCATAAGAAAATATTTAAGCCTCGTACATTTCTTATGAACTGTAATTTTTATGAAAAGAAATATTTTATAAATATTTCTACAGGAAATAAAATTTTATAAGAAGAGTTTTTGTTCCAAAAATCTTTAAATTTCGACCTTTTCTAATAATGACAAATTTTATCGTCGATGATTTAATGAATTTTTTTTGTCGGTGATTTTGAGGGGCTTCGCTGAATCAATCATTAATGGTAAATCTCAAAAAAAAAATTCTCGTGTGATGTTTCAACGTTGTAAACTTTGTGAACATTTATTTACGAAGCATTTAAGGATTTAAGATTTTTTTTATTATCATTTTATTGAATCTGAAATTTTTGTCCTATTCTTTTCAATTTTAGGCTTGTACATGTTACATTTCGATACTTTTTATTAAGAAAAAATATTTTATTATTGTAAAATTATCTAATTTTTCATGTGCTTAGACTGGCGATCATAAATTTTTTTATAATAATACAATTCACATCGAATCAGTGAAATTACAAGGTTCAAATTGTTTTTTTGTCTCAACGTTAATTTTCCACAATTTTTATGTACTGAAATATAAGCTTTGAAAATTTACCAAGAATTATTACAATTAAGCAGTTGGAAGTATTAGTTTTTTAGGTTATTAAAATTTTCTTTTTTTCTCAAATTCGTTTTTTTTCGAAGATTTGGCGTTGGAAATTCCAAAATCAACTTGTTAAATATAAAAAGATGTATAAAAAGTTGAAATTCAACAATGAAAGAAATAAAAATTTTCTATTGAAAAATAATTTCTTGTATTTTAAAATTTAAAGAACCTAAAATTTCAAACTTGACAATTTTACTGATTTAATAGAAATTGCATTATTAGAAAAAAATTATTGATTGCCAATTCAAGCAAAAATGTTAATTCATCCATAACTGTACTTTCGAATATTTTTGTTACATTTTAAAATTCATTGTTTTTATAATTACAAGAAACTTTTGTTTGAAAAATCCCCCAAATAATAAGTTTAAGAAATATAAAAGACTTGGCATTTGAAATCCCAAAATCAACTTGTTAAATATAAAAAGATGTATAAAAAGTTAAAATGTAACAATGAATTCTTCAAAAAAATTTGAAGAACCAAATATTTCAAACTTCACAATTTCACTGATTGCCAATTTAAGCAAAAATGTTCATTTATTCATAATAGAACTTTCGAATTTTTTTCGTTCCATTTTAAAATTCATTGTTTTTATAATGACAATAAACTTTTATTTGAAAAGTCCAAAAAATAATCAACTTGAAAAATGTAAAAGATTTGGCGTTTTAAATCCCAAAGTTAACTTGTTAAATATAAAAAATCTAAAAAAGGTTAAAATTCAACAATGAAAGAAATTTAAATTTTCTACATGAAAATAATTGCTTGTATTTTAAAATTTAAAGAACCAAATATTTCAAAATTCGCAATTTAACTGATTTAATATAAATTCTACCATTAAAAGAAAATTGACGATTGCCAATTTCAGGAGGAACAATAGAAACCTTTTTTATTAACAAATAATTTCTCATAATAAAAAGTATGGAAATTCAATACAAAAAAAATTTTAATTTAAATAAATTATATAATTTATAAAAAAATACATTAATATAATATATATAGTTAATTAAATATTAAATAATTTATAATATAATTTATTAAAAATAATATATAAAATATAAAAATTTAAATTTAAATAAAAAAATACACATTTAAAAATGATATTTACTCAGTCAAATATTTAAAATACTCCAAAACACAAACTTTTTTTTTCCTAAATCTCTTCTTAAACATTTTTTTTTATTACACCCCTACCAACAAACCCAACTTATTTTTAAACAAAAGTTTTACCTGGTCAAAGGCACGCGTAAAGAACGTGGCAAAAGCGGAAACGAAGGGAACAGTTCGGTCCCTGCAAGCCGCTCCAATCGCGACACCAACGACATTCTGCTCAGCGATGAAACATTCGATGAATCTTTTCGGGTCAACAGTTTTGATTTTATCGGCGAAAGTCGAGTTTTTCGTGTCTCCGTCCAAAGCGATAACACGGGAATTGTTCTTGGCGATCTAATTAATTTAATTTTAATAATTAATGATAATAGGTATAATATAATAATAATAAAATAATAAATAATAAATAGAATATAATAATAAATGATAAATATAATATAATAATAACAATAATAATAATAATTTTTTAATAGTTTTTTATTTTAGACCAAAATTTTCATCAAAACCAGAACCATTTTTTTCTCCAGAAATTTGTACTTTTGACTGCTTATTTATATCAATCTGATTCATATTTACCTTCGCAAGGGCAGTTCCATAAGCCAATCTCGTGGCAATTTGTTCACCCAACTTGTAGCTTGGTGGCGTATCCAATGCAATGTTACTCAAGTCAACGACTGGAGCGTCATCAACAATTGGTTTTTGGGGATGCAAAGCCAAAGGACCGGCATTTTGGATCATGGAATTCAAGTGCTGAAAATCGAAATAATGAAGTGAATATTAGATTTTTATTATTTATATATATACAAGGGACTTCAAGAGACTTTATGGGAAGTCAAGGGATTTCAAGGGACTTCAGGAGAAGTCAAGGGAATTAAAGGGACTTCAGGGGAAGTCAAGGGCATTAAAGGGAATTTAAGGGACTTCAAGGTATTTCAAGGAAAGTCAAGGGAATCGAAGGGACTTTAGGGGAGGTCAAGGGAATTAAAGGGAATTAAAGGGAATTAAAGGGACTTCAGAGGAAGTAAAGGGAATTAAAAGGACTTCAAAGTATTTCAAGGGAAGTCAAGGAAATCGAAGGAAATTAAAGGGACTTCAGGGAAAGTCAAGGGGATTAAAGGGACTTTAAGGGACTTCAGGGGCAGTCAAGGGAATCAAAGGGAATTAAAGGGACTTCAGGGGAAGTCAAGGGGATTAAAGGGACTTCGGGGGAAGTCAAGGGGATTAAAGGGACTTCAAGGTACTTCAAGGGAAATCAAGGGAATTAAAGGGACTCTAAGGGCCTTCAAGGGAACTCAAGGGACTTTAAGGGAATTCAGGGGACTTCAAGGGACTTTAAGGGAAGTCAAGGGAATTTAAGAGACTTCAGGGGAAGTCAAGGGGATTAAAGGGGACTAAAGGGAATTCGCTGATGGCGGGGACAAGTTTTTTTTAGAATATAGAGATTTTTACATATTATTACTATACTCCAACCACAAAATACTACAAACACCAACACACAGATTAAATAACAACATAAATCAACTCTTACTTTAATCACACCATCGGCTTTGTCGCCAAGAGGTTTTCCATGCCAATTTTCCAAATCTTCAATCTCAGGGAAATTCTTGCCTTTCAAGGTTTTGGCGATCAACGCCGTTGGACGACCAGTTGTGTTTCGCGCTTCATGGAAGCCCTGAAAAATTACATCCCAATTATCAATAATTAATAATTAAGTGTTCCTTCATAACCACAGCAACTACACAAAATGTAGTTATATAATTTACTGAAAAAACTTACTCGGACCAACTCTTGAATATCATGTCCATCGACAACAATGGCATTGAAACCAAAAGCATCCAATCGTTTGCGATAAACTTCCATATTGTGTTGCAACGACGTTGGTTCACTTTGACCAAGACGGTTCACGTCGAAAATAACGCAGAGATTATCGAGTTTGTACAACGAACTGAAATGAAGCGCTTCCCAAATTGAACCTTCAGCAGCTTCGCCATCACCAACCAAACAGTACACTCTGAAATCAATTTGGTTTTTCATTGCGACATTACGATTTTATAACCTCTTGTGATGGAGAATATAAAAGGTTTTACAGGGTGTTAAGTTATTTCCAGAAACAGAGTTCTCAGAGATTTTCCGGGTGATATTCTCACATTACCTGTAATGAATATTCTATAGAGAAAAAAAACCATAACTGTAACGTAATAATTTATAGATACTTCTAATTAAACAAATTATTTGTTTATTGTCCATTATTTTTTATATGATTTTATAGTTTTTTGAGGCAATAGTCTCTGTTTGGATTGTGAGTATTTTATGGATTCCGAGTGTTTGTAGTATTTTTGTAAATTGTAAAGATTTATAGAATTTCATGCTCTAGAATCTAAAGTTTACGAGATGTTTGATATTTTTATAGATTTTTCAGAAAATAATTTCTACATAGAATTGCAGTACTTCATAGATTTCTATTATGATCAGTAGGGCTGACAAAAATATGGACAAAAAAGTACGAAAATATGTATGTATATATGGACGAAAAACAGCTGAAATATGGAAGATAAATATTTATTTTTATCACAGATACTGAAAGAATTAAAATGAATAATGACATGCTTTTTTAAATTTTCAAACTGAAATGAACGACGACTGTCTTCAATACTTATTTTTACAGTAAATATTGTAAATTATACAGGGAATATTTACCTCACTCATCACTTAAGGGGGGAACCCCATGTAACAGCTAGAAAAAAAAAGGTATTTTTGGGTATGTTTTTAGACATGAAAACAAAAGCTTATCTTTTCAAAACTTTTTCTACCTATTATACTACTTTTGGAAAATGAAGTTAATTTTTTGTTACTTTATACAACAATAAAATTTTGTTTTATAAGGGCTGATGTCGGACATGTCTGAATTTGATACGTCAATCTGCCCGATCTCTAGCTCTTCACAGAAACGTCTGAAACACAAAAATC
>JAPYZL010204940.1:0-11256 GCA_030522825.1 Platygaster orseoliae | reverse complement strand
GTTACGGAATGAAGGCTACAAACGTTTTCATGACTGTAAAGTCATTTTTCGTGTGTCTGGACCTTGTTCTTAAAGAAAATACTTGGTTTCCAATTTTCCTTCTGAAAGAATCGTTGATTTTTGACCAAGAGTTGCACTATCTCCAATGTCACTTCCAAAAAATGTAACGTTAAAGACCATTGAGAACTTGATGTATCTTCAAAACAGCTGATTATAGAAAAAAGTATATATACATAAAATGAAATTCTTGTTGCCTACTTTAATGTACAATTCGAACTGTTAATTTTTTATGTAATGTATAGGACACATGGACCAAAATATGCAAGCGACAGTAACGTTATAATTTTGACCATATGATCAATTCTTTAATGTATTTCAATATATTTTATGTCATTTTTTAAATGTATTATTTATGACATACTGTTCTATTTTTTTAGCGTAAATGTTTTTTTTTTTCAATATTATTCCTTTTAATTAACATCAAGAATTTATGATTAGCTTTTATAATATTACTTTGTTAATATTAATATGCCAATTCATTAATGATTTTTATAATAGTTCTTATCACTATTAATTTTTTAAAATATTAGAATAATTTTTTAAGCTTATGATTCATCACATGATGTACATGAAACAAAGTATGGGATAACATTAGTTAAACAATTATAAAATGGCAAATCGCACTATAGAGATTGATGAAAAAACTAACTAGGCTCTCATGTGCAGCATTTTTTCCTAAATAAGTTGCTCAAGTTTCATAAAATTACGGGTTATTTGATCTTTCGTAAAAATTTCATAGTTTTCTATGAAAGTTCTATGAAATTTCTATGACGATGACTTTACTAGGGTGTATGTAAAATAAAAAATTGACATGAAAAAATTCTTGGCTTCATTAGAGAATGTGACTTTTATTTTGTACTTTACAGACATGACTTATGTATTTTTACATTATTTATTATGTATGTCTACACCTTGTATAAAAAAATGTATTTCATAAAACTAAAGAATATTTATGTAATTTTTATTCATGAAAAATAATAATTAAATTTTTGAATATTTTTGGATTTAGAGGTGCATATTGCGACTAAGAGCAAAGTTAAGTAAAAAAAATTTAATAAGAAGAAAAGTAACATTTTTCACTGGTGCCTAGAATTTTTTTATATTAATTTTTCTATTTTATATACATTACTGTTTTACTTAAACTGGTACTATTTTATATATTCATTGTCAAATAAATATTATTTTTTTTAGATAAATAAAGAAAAATTTTGTCATTTTTACACATAAAAAATTACAAATGTGTGATATAGTTCGAAAAAAGATTGTTTTTTAGCGAACATAGGTTTGATAACAAGTTTTGCAGATGTTTCTTTCTTTTATAAGAAAAGTTGATATACAATTCAAAGAAAATAATTTTTTCATACAGGAACAAGAAGAAGAATTGGCGCATCATGCCAGGAGACCTATGAACGCTTTTTTGATATTTTGCAAAAAACATCGAGGTTCCGTAAGATCAGGTTTTCCACATTTGGAAAATCGAGCGATCACTCGATTGCTAGGAGATTGGTAATCATTATTGTTTAAACCTTTTTTTTTGTATTGAAAAGCAAACGCAATAGTTTTATAAAAATTGTTTGTTTTTTTTTCAAGGTGGGCTACTTTAAATCCAGACCAAAAATTCTCCTACACGAATTTGGCTCAAGAGGTGTATACTTTACAAAAATTGAATGTCTTATATAAATATCGTATATAATTATAAAAATAATTATTATCACTATAATTCTCACAATAATTATAAAGTATGCAGATCATGAAATAATTTATTTTTAATTTTACAAGATCTTTTTCATGATTATCAAAGTTTTTTGGTTTTGATATTATAGAATTTTTTTTAATTTCCCAGAATTTGGGGAACTATGCCGAAATTTATAATTTCGTAAATTCCAATTGAAATTCATAAAAAGTCGTTAAATATGTAACTTAGAATATTTTAAAAGTTTTCAAGAGTTTTGACAGTTTTTCAAAAATTCCGTAAATACTTCAAGTTGACTATAAAAATTTAGAGAAAGTTTTTATTAAAAAAATAAAGCTCATTTTAATGGTGAATATATATAAAATAAGTTTAAACATAAATTTCTGACTTTTTCAGTACAAAGACGCATTTCTGAATGCGAACCCAGATTTCAAATGGTACAAATTACCAGCACCTCCCCTTCGAAAGTTGAATACTCGACCGGGAAACAAAAAATGCGAGGCTACATCGAGTAGTCCAAACCCGGAAGAGAAGATTTGCAAAACCACGATCGATGGCATCCAACCCGGAAAATTGGCCGATGAAACGCAAATCGGTGGCCTTAGCTCCTTGTTCACGACACCCCAAAAATCCCAAGATACAGAACAAAACGACGAAACCGGGGAAAATGCCAATTCCCAAGTTCCGAAACCCCCGAAAAAGCGATACGTAGAGCTTCCACCTGAAGTGAACGAGTCCAAAAAAGAATGCAAAGCCAATTTGTTCGGTGAAAAAGATGAGTCGAACAACAATAACCAGTCCCAAATGGTAAAAATCAATTTATTTTGCTTGAATTGATAGGAATTTTCAGAATTTTTCTGATTCCAAGGATTAGTTTTTTGAATTCTAGAATTTTGTAGTATTAAATCTCATAAATTATAATTGTAATGTTATAAAGATATAGTGAACCTGTGAACTCAAAAAAAGGAATCATTTTTCAAAAATTTAAAAAATCGTACCCCCGTAACCAAATAGTTAAAGATTAAAAATTATAAGATCTCGAAGAAAATATAGTTTCCTGAAAAAACTCCTCTTGAAAATTTTTTTTCTGAGATTTTCGCGAAAGTGAGCCATTACACCTTCGTTTCTTGCTCCGAAAGCATTCCTTTCCTTATGGATTTCCATGTACATGATTCGAAATTTTGATCCCTTGGAAGGTGCCAATGAAAGAATCTCATGCATCAATAAATTGGGATGGTATCTATTGTGCATACATTTTTTGTGCATTGTTGACTTTTTGCATAGATTTCTTGTACATACAAATTTTTGCGCAGCGATCGATTGTGCATATTTTTTTGTGCAAATTGCAATTATGGCTTGCCCTTGATATACAAGAAAATCGTCGCAACAATCGATGAAAAATCTGAATTACATCCTCAGTAATTTCGTTTTTAAATAAATTTCTGATAAGAATTACGTTTTTTATAAAGTCAACTTTAAAAATTCTTATAAAAAAATTTTCTTCTGAAATGACCGTGTAAAAACCTTAAGAGAACATTTTTTCTTTTAAAAACCAGTTGCACTTTTAAAAATAATTTCAAAATATTATAAAAAGTAAGAATTAATTATTTGAAATATCATTATTCATCGAATATTTACATATAAAATATTTCGCAAAATCTTATTAAAAAAAATGTATTAAAAAAATATTTATGAACATTGAAAACGAAGAAGAATGAAGGAAACTCTGAAAATATAGTCATCAACTAAAATTAAAAAATATAAATAACCTGAAAAATTTAGAAAGTCATTTTTCATACATAAAAATTTTCTTCTATAAAGTGACCTTGTAAAAAATTGAAAGAAAATGTTTTCTTATAAAAACCAGTTACACTTTTATAACAAATTTCAAATTATTATTAAAAAAAAAACTAATTATTTGAAATATCATTATTCATTGAATATTTAAGTATAAAATATTTCGCAAAATCTTATAAATAAAACAGTATTAAAAAAATATTTATGAACATTGGAAACGAAGAATAAAGGAAACTATGAAAAAACAGTCTTCAACTAAAATTAAAAAATATAAATAACCTGAAAAATTTAGTCATTTTTTCATATATAAAAATTTTTTTCTAAAGTGATTTTATAAAAACCAGCTACGCTTCTGAAAAAAATTTCAATGTCTAATAAATAATAAAAAATCAATAGTATAAAATATTATTATTCATTGAATATTCCAATATCAAAAATTTCGCAAAATCTTATTTAAAAAACCACATTAAAAGAATATTTATATTGAAAACGAAGAATAAAGGAAACTCTGAAAATATAGTTATTAACTGAAATTAAAAAATACAAATAACTTGACAAATTGAGAAAGAAATTTTTTTGAAAAAACTGTTTGAATAAAAAAATATCTTATAAAACAAACTTTTTTATCAATTTTATACATGAAAAAGTTATTTTTACAAATTTCTGCAGAAAGTAGAATTTTATAAGAAAAACTTTTTTTATAAGATTTTTGTAAAATCAATCTTATAATTTTTATAATATTTTTATGAAAATCAAAATCACTTTAAGTACAGATCATCAACACAGGCAAATATTTATATTATTTACAAGTATTTTTGAATTACTTTTTTTATAATTATAAATAAAATATTATATAATTATGTATAAAATAAATAAATTACAAATCGATTGTTCGCAGCCAATTCTTCAAAGTATTTTTATTATATCATCAATATTTCGACCACTTATCTGGGTCCTATTCAGGATCCTTAAAAGTTATTATGATACAATTATAATTATTATTAATAATTGCATTCTTGAGAAGCATTTGTCCATTACATTACAAGTTAATGTTATTATGAACAAAGATATCGTTTTTTGATGAATGTAAATAATTTAAATATGCACAAAAAATTTATGTACAATCAACACCCTCCCAAAAAAAAACTGTCACCAACCAAAATCCCAAAAAATAGAAAGCTTTCGTAAACTAACACGAAAACTACTATTCTTCGTACGTCGCTGAAAATCCACTTTTTGGATTCTCTGTTTCTTAAGGAAATTGGCGCTGAGAAAAATTCCAAAAACGCGTACGCTTACGATAACTCGATGGATTCGTCGAACCTCCGAGGAGAGAGGACGAAAAAAGGTCTTCGTTACCAGACTTTTCTTGCCGAGCAAATGAGGTCCAACAGCTCTTCGCAACAGAGTAAACGAAAACGAGCTCCAGCAACGAATAGGTTAGATTTTTATTTCATAATATCAAATTTTTATAAATTATATATTTTTTATATTTTTAAATACTGTTCTTGAATTATATTTCTTGTTAGTATTTTTCTAAATGCAAGACTATTGAAACTATTGAAAAAAAAGAATATTGAAACTCAAGAAGGTTTTTTCCATTTTATAAATGTCTTTCACATAATTTAGAAAGAAATAACAATTCGGTGTGATTTTCAATTGAAACAGTTCAGTAGAGCAGTCAACAGAACGAAGAAATTCCATTTCCTCCAACGTAAGTGAGAAGACAGAATCCTCGAGCAGCGAAGGCAATAATTCGAGAAGTGACCTCGAACATTTAGTCGAAAGGTATAACATTTTTTCGAAAATTCTTCTCAAAATTCTTCAAGATTCTGGTTATTCAGTGTGTATGCATTTTTTTTTAGTGCCGAAGGAAATATGGAAGCTTCTAAACCAGAGGAAACCGACACAGAATCCGCTGAAAACCAAATGGATTACGGATCTTGGACAGGGCGCAAAAGGTTCAAGGCAGAGTGAGTTTTTGGAGCCAAATTTTCTTTCATTTATTAATAACAAGTTGGTTAAATAAACATTCAGTATAAATCTTTATCAGTAAATATTCGTTGTTTGGGAACTACAATTTTTTGATGTCAGGATGTTACTATATTCCCGAGTTTTTCGGGATCCCGAAAAGTTCGAGAATTCCGAAAAGTCCAGGAATTCAAAAAAAATTCGGAAAAGTTTAAAAAATTTTAGAGCATTTGGAAAACTTAAAAATTCCGCGCCCCCCCCCCCCCAAAAAATAATTTTTTTATAATTTGATATTTCCGGGATAATTAGTTTAAATTCATTAATAGGGATTCACTTCAAAAAAAAAAATTTTTGACCCTCGGTAATTCTCAAAATTTCGAAGTGTGAATTTTCCAGCATTTTCCCCTAAAATCCAAAACGTTTTTCAGAGATTTCAACCTGGAGAAAAAGATCGAAGCCTTGCCATCTTTGAGTTTAGAAGAATTCCAACAGAAGAAAAAGCAGCAGCGTACAAAGAAGAAGAAAATTCTTCAAAAATTAAGCTCAGGGAAAAAACTCGTCAACGACGGCGTCACTGCCAATCAGATAAACAACAGGAAAATTGTTCGAAATTCGTTGGAGGAGGAACAATGCCACTTGGTGGGTAGTCAAAAGCGCAAAGCTCGAAAACAGTCCATCACAAGGAACATGGCCGCTTCCGGTAACGCCACAGGATCGAATAATGGAAGTTTACCAGGATCGAGTGAATGTAATTTCAACATTTACAATTTCAATTCTTGAATAGTTGACCATATTTCCAAGATTTTTGAAAATTTTATTGTCAATTCAAGGCCAAATAATATTTTTTTTGTTTTTAGAGTTTTGTAGAATTATTAACAAAACAATTTTGAATTATCTAACAAAATTTTTTATTTTATAAAAATACCAATATTGTTAATATAAAAAAATATATTATTATTTTGAAGATTACAAAATTTTAATATTAGTAATAATTTAAAATTCTTAACTAAAAAATTCGAATATTGTAAAATTAAAAAATATATTATTATTGTAAATATTCAAAATGTAATAATATTGTTATTAATAAAAAATATATTAATATTGTTAATATTAAGAAATATATGGATATTGTTATTAAAAAATATATGAATATTGTTAATATTGAAAAATATATTGATATTGTTAATATTAAACAATATTATTATTGTTAAGAATTTTTAATTATCAACAAAACAATTTTGAATCCAAACAATGTTAAATTATTAACAAAAATTAACAAGAAAAATTTTTTTAATTTTAATATTAAAAATATATCATTATTGTTAATGTTAAAAAATAATCATATTGTTAATACTTTTTAATTATAAAAAAACAATTTTAAATTTAAAAGATGTTAAATTCCTAACAAATATTCACAAAACAAAATTTTAATATTATTAATAATAAAAAATAAGAATATTGATAATATTTTTAAATTATTAACAAAATGATTTTGAATTTAATCAATGTTGAATTATTAACAAAAATTTTTAAAAAATTCAAATATTGTTAATATTAAAAAATATATTAATATTGTTAAAAATTTTTAGTTATTTACAAAACAATTTTTAGTTTAATCAATGTTTAATTATTAACAAAAATTAACAACATAAAATTCAAATATTGGTAATATTAAAAAATATATATTATCGTTATTATTGAAAAATATTAATATTGTTAATAATTTTAAACTATAAACAATACAATTTAAAATTTCATCAGTATGTTAAATTATTAACAAAAATAATAAAAAAAATTCAAATATTGTTAATATTATATATATCAATTTGTTAATCATTTTAAATCATTCACCAAACAGGTTGAAATTATATAACAAAATTTTTTATTTTTTTAAAATATCAATATGTTAATATTGAAAAATATTGTTTTTATTAAAAAATATAATAATATTGTTGATATTGAATAATAGTGTTTATTTAAAAAAATATATTAATATTGTCAATATTTAAAAATATTGCTTATATTAAAATAATATAATAATATTGTTCATATTGAAAAATATGGTTTATATTCAAAATATATTAATATTGTCAGTATTAAAAAATATTCTTGATATTAAAAATATAATTATTGTTAGTAATTTTAAATTATTAACAAAACAATTTTAAATTCAATCAATTTTAAATTATTAACAAAAATTAACAAAAAAAATTCAGAATTTCATCAATGTGTTGTTTATTTCAGTAATGACATTAATTTTTGTTCACAGCATGGTGCGAATCACCGGAACTCGATATGCTGACCTGCCTCGCGACCGTTGCTGCAAATCGAACGAAACTAACCAAATTTTAAACGATTGAGGACGCTAAACCCGAAAACCACCATTATTTTATATAAACTACAATCTAAAAATTTATAACAATCTACAAACTATTTCAGAAGGTGCCCTTTGGTACTTTCATATACGATTTCTCAGCATCTTTTCAACAAATTCAAGGTAACCTGGAGTTGACCAATATTTTTTGCAAAATAGTAACTTATGGAGTTATTATATAATCAAGAAAACAGCAATGAAAAATCTATTTTTTTACAAAGACTTCCACTATACATTAAGCAGAAATATTTTTCATACCATAGAGAATTTTTTTTCTGGATAACTGTGTATTCTTGATTTGAAAACTTTCATTGTCCGATTTTGCAGAAAAGTTTTTATACAGTGACGTATTTTGAAATATTGCTCTGAAAATCATTTTATAGTCTAGAGTAAGTGAGAATGAACAAAATAACATGCATATATTTTTATCAATGTACTCCCAAATTGTTAATAAAATTTTAATTAAAATAAATTATAAACTTTTCAAATCTTTCTGTTATATTTTTCAATTTTTACCATTTCAATTAGGAAATTGATGACGTTTTTTTTTCCTGATTATAGCATCTTTGATTGTGAATTGAAAAGCCTAAAAATTTTCCGTAATTGTAAAACAAAATAAGTGATATGCATTTTACTTTGTTATTTCAGTCCTTACTTTCAGAATAACAAATTTTTATATTGAGAGCAACTTTTTGCGAAATTTGTTGATATCCGAAATAAACTTTTCAATTTGTTATGAAAATGTAGAAATGCTGTAAATGTCGAGTCCACAAAAGTTCATTATTTCTTGAAGATTTATGAACAAACGTAAAAATATACATTCGAAACTCAGGAAAACTGAAAAATTCCTCAGATAAACAATATTTTCGTATTTTCCATCCTGTAAATAATAATTGATAAGTGTGCTAAGCAAGACTACAGCATGGGATATTGATAAGTTTGCATTATTTATGTCATTTACTTGATAATCCCGACGGAAAAAGCCATGAAATTTCCTCGTTTGGATAAATAAAATTTAACAGAAAACATAATTATAATTTTAAGGCACCAATAAATTTAAAAAGTACGAAAATTTTCATAATACATCAAGTTGTTCAACTTTCTTACGCAAGCATGATAAAACATAAAATTGCATATTTTTCTGAAAGTTAAAGATATTAATAATATTTTGAGAGATTTTTGTTTGATTGTTTGAAATTAGAGGGAAATCAAAAACGTTTGTAAATGAGAGAATTCTTGGGTCTGTAAAAGTAAATGAAATTCTAAGTGTAAAAACTTTTACTCATTCACACGATGAAATTTCGAATTTGATATAGTATGGAAAAAGTTGACGAGACTGTGATGTTGGTTACGAAAGTTTATAATATTTTGTATTTTTCTATTCATATTCGTTGTTTCTAATTAAAAAAGCAAATGATACACACGATACATTACACAAGACGACCATGACGGATATAGGTCGTAAATTCAAAGTATTTTTGAAGTTTATAACTACCCTGATTTTTGGGAATATGTTTGGAAAAAAAGTTTGTTATTGCAAAAGTTGATTTGTCAAATAATTCAGTAGTTTATACACTGGCAAACAATTTTTTGAAAGCACTTTTTCCAAATCTTTCGGTATGTTTTTATTAGATTGTTATTACTTTGTTATTTAAGTTAATGTAATCTTGTAAGTTTATTTTTTCAGAACTCACATATACGCTGTAAGTACCCTGTAAAAAAGTAAAATATTGATTTTGGGTTTTTCGCAAGTTGGTTTCCACACAAAAAGTTGAATTGAAATTCATATTTCTTTTTTACGGGGCATTCGTAACGTGCCTTACAAAGTCAAAGTTTTTAAGGCAATGTCGAACCTTCAGATTTTCAATTAAAACTGGGAAATTTTTTTTGCCAACATGGATCCACTCTGTCCCAACATATATATGAAAATAGGAATCATTATTCAGAAATCTTTTGATTTTCAACGTAGACATTTTTTCGTTTGGATTGATAAATTAGTAATTTCGTCTATTCTTTTTAGTGTATTTTGATATTGTTTATTTATAAAACTGTTGGGTCAAGATTTATATTTCAGGATTCATTATTTAAGTCAGTTTGGTTTATAGTGTTCCACATTGCCCTAAAGAAAGTCAACGCCTCAATATTTTAACTTTTACGCAAGTTTGTACATTCTTTCCAACTACTTTTAAGGTTTATAAAACAAACTCGTCGCTGTTACTCATTCATTTAAACATTACGTCTTGTCTAGCGGTTAGTTGTGAAATCCATCGCGTGATTTAAATCGTTAGATGATTTTCATGCGTAATTATACAAGTGTGAGGGTGTATATAAAATTGACACTTGCAAATGTTTGTATTTTATTGTATGATTAATAAAATAGTAAAATATTTTGGTGTAATTCGGTGTTGTTTTATTATTCCTAAACAGTTTTTCCGAAATTTGAAAATAATCCTATGAAGAAAGCCTAAAGTTGTAGAATTTTTTTTTCAACTTATCTGCTTTATTTTTTTTTGTGCTCAAAGTCCATTTTATATATGGTTTTCGATGAAAATTTTTGGTATTTAAATTGTAAACGAAAAATTATCTAGATTTTAATGTTCATGTAGGAACGACTTGAACAAAAAAATGCGAGGTTTCAAAGGTGTTTGGTAAATTGCAGAAAAATGAATTATACATTTTTTATGTTATGTGATACGCCCAAAATTAATTATTAATATAATATTTATTATTAAATGATTAAAATATTAATAATGAAGCATTGTTGATTGTAAGTCGATGAGAGCAGGCGCGGATCCAGGGGGGGGGGGGGTGTTTGGGGGGTTCACCCCCCCCCAACCCGAAATTTTTTTTTGTTATGTACGAAATCAAATTTGAGAGTTTGATGATCTTTTTTTTTTTTAGAAATCAAAAGATGAAAATCCTGAAAACCTCCTCCGAAATAATTTTCTGGATTCGCCCCTGGATAAGATAAATGGGTATTATTGAAATATTTAATCATTTGAAACTTTTAATTACTTATTTTCTTCACTCGATTTCTTATGATTAAAATTTTTCATGAATTTTTTTCGAATTCGTGAACGTCAAGCGCGGATCCAGGGGATTCAATCCCCCCCCCCGAAATTTCGGAAGGCATTCTCTGTTTGTCCTTCTTCCTCTCATTTACTTTTCATTCTATGCATCTCTCTCTCACTACAGTAGCTTCTGAGTCGTCTTAAGAAATCAAATTTGAGAGTTTAACGACCTTTTTTTTTTAGAAATCAAACTATGAAAAGTCTGAAACCCCCCCCCCCCCAAAAAACTTCCTGCTCCGCCCCCCGGGGCCGTGAAACGCGTGAAAGATGTTTCTTTACTCTTATAGAAA
>JAPYZL010204927.1:0-16320 GCA_030522825.1 Platygaster orseoliae | reverse complement strand
TATCACAAGTGTATAATGTCTGATGGGGATTACTTTGAAGGGGACAAAATAGATATTCACGAATAAATAAATAATTCTTGAAAAAACATGAAATTCGCCGATACTTTTTGAACAAACCTCGTATATCAGTGTTCATAACTTTCAATCTTGGTTCCTATTCTAGCGCTCACTCATACATTAGTCTGATAACTAGTCAACACATTAGTGTTGATAACTTTCGGCACCACGAGTTACGAACACTCGTATACATTATACAGGACGTTTCAGAGTCCCCGAAACTACCGAAAACTATGGATTTCTTATAAAATTATAAGACGATTTTTCCTTTACCACTTTTTACAAAGCTTAAAATTCAAAAAGTTATTTGAGTTTGAAATTTAACCTATAAATGCGCTCTTACGAGGAGTGGGGATGAAAACCACGTATTAAAATTTACCTAAATTTTCTTCATATTTTTCCGAATCGAAGAGTCCTTTGCCACTTTTCGCAAAAATCTAAATAAAAAAAGATATTCGAGTTAAAAGATTCAACCAATCAGATTTCTCAGATTTCAAACACAATATCTTTTTTCGTTTTGAGTTTTGCGAAAAGTGGCAAAGGACCTTTCGACTGAGAAAAATATGAAGAAAATTCGGGTAGAGTCTGTGGTTTTTTATTCTCATTTGTCAAAAAAGCGCGTTAATAGGTTAAATTTCAAATTTGAACAACTTTTTGAATTTTGAGTTTTGTAAAAAGTGGTAAAGGAAAAATCGTCTTAAAATTTTATAAGAAATCCATGGTTTTCGGTACACCTATAGACAACATTTCGTATGCGCGCTCATTTTTCCGCCATGTTTACGGGCAACAAAAATTCCTACAAACACTGCTTATGCACCTTTATGCCTGTTGTGTCACACCAAAGGAAACCGAAAAGAGAGTAGGAAAATGACGCTACTCGGCAAAGTTCCGGGCGTTAAAAAATCCCGATTTCAAATGCCTTGCTGACTGAAGGATCCAAAAGTTCAAGTCCCGCGATCAGAATGTCCCGTACGACGAAAGTCCCGAAAAAAAACCAATGCTTTTTAAATGGTGACCTTGGTTTTCGGGACTTTCGTCCTACGAGACATTCTGATCGCGGGACTTGAACTTTCGGATCTTTCAGTCAGCAGGACATTTGAAATCGGGATTTTCAACGCCCGGAACTTTGTCGAGTAGCGTCATTTTCCTGCCCTCATCGAAATGGCTTCCGCTTACGGCAGCCATATTTGAAGTTGACTGAGTTGATTGAGTTGACAATGTTGACAATCGCTGGTCGACTGTCGAGTGCGTATAAAATTATTAATATTTGGTCAAAGAAAACCCTCCACAAAACACGTGTTATTTTATTTTGTTGAGAAAAACACTGTGAATTTGTTACATATCATACTCTAATATTTTCCATTCCGAGTACTTACGATTCTCAATCTAAAATTCTTTGCGTACGTGTTTCCCGGCCTCAGCGAACTTGGAGTTTTATTACGCTCAGACCGCATGTTTTGGTGAATATTGAAATTCCTTAGTCCACGTAAGCAATTTTTTTTCGAAAATGGTAGTAGAATAGGCGATGATTTTGCTATGTAATATTTCTTTGTCGAAAAGTATTTTTTTTTCTCAGCTGTGGATTGACAATTCACGATAAGAAATAAATCTTTTGTCTGGATGAAAGCACTTTTTATCAGCAGTTCCCAGAAACGTGCCAACTATTTCGCGCCGGTTTTTAGCACTTTATTCCGTAATTTTATGATGTATTTCAATTATCCGAAAGTCGGTTTTTTTGAAATGTGTGATATTGAAATTGTAGGATTTTATATTCCATGTGGATAAATTTTGACTTGATGAAATAATGATAATTTTTTTTATAGCGGTGCATTTTTTTGGATGCGAAATCAAAAGTTATGCAATTATATTGCAAGTGTCTATGAGTCATTCCACGACAGATTTATCACTGAAATTTTAATTTTCATCCAAAATATTTTCTGGCATACTTTAAACCAAAAAAATATACACATACTTTTTAATTTTCAAAACAAACATTTTTTTCTTCGAGTTACGATTTTTTTTAATTAAAAACCCTGGAAAAACAAGCCATTTTCAATCACCGATCATTAGAAAACTACTCGTCTTAGAAAAAAAATTTATGGTTATAAAAGTTATTTCATTGAACAAGGTTTACATGTAAACATCAATAAAAATTAAACGTTCTAATTTAAACTTTTGAATTCACAAATGTTGTAAACAAATGAGATGTTTACAAAGTCGGCATATATGGTTTTTTGATTTTTTTTGCTCGAAACTTTCCTTTAAGTTTATGGAAGATTGTATCAAATTTTTGGAGCAGGCCAAAAAATTTGATATAATCTTTTGTGTGTGTGTGTGTGTGTGTGTGTGTGTGTGTGTGTGTGTGTATAATTAGACAAAAATATTATTAATTAGTTAATATTCATATTATTATTAATATTATTATTATTAATATCAGTTAGTTATAATTAATTACTTGGATTATTTATCAAAGTTATTGATATTTGTATTGCAGAACGTTTGTAGACTCTGGTTGTGAATAAATTGCAGTGCATTTTTATAGCTCTTGAATTAAAAATTATTTATTACCATTTCAAATATGTACAATAATATTTTTAACATTGACCATATTTTACAATACAAAATTTCTTGGTCAATAGAATAAACTATTTAATTATTCTTAACTATTGGAATGAAATTATTATATTAATTATAATAATTTAAATAAATATATTTTTCTACCAATTGAGATACATTATTTGCTCACTAATAGTTATTGTACTTAAGAATAATAGTATTAATTATTCTAATATTTTAATTATTCAAATAAAAAATATGATATTTTTCATATCATTCATATATTTCATAAAATTCAATGCAACATAGAAATGTATAATTATAAATAAAAACTTATGTTTAAGTCGACAGAAAAAAATATTTATTATTATTATCCATTGATACATAAGATTATTAGACGAAGAATTGAGATGGTTATAATTTATTAGTTCAATCATTATATTTTCCTATGGATTGGGATATATTATTTGAAATTCAAGAAAATATTTCAAGTTAGTTATTCTCAGTTACGTAAAATTCGAAATACGACAGTAAAAATTCTGTAGGAATATTTATCATGCGAATGTTCATTAACTTTACAATGTTGACAAATTACATAAGAAATTTTTTTCTGAGATTCTTCATCAGTGATGTAAAACTTGGAGATAGCGAATTCAGCAAAGTCTCTAACAAGTATAATGTTCATATGAAAAACTGATGATTTGAAAAAACAGAGGTTCCCACCCTTAACATGTTTTTGCACAATATACAGTGTGTCCCAAAGTCAGCGGATCACCCAAAAACCATGTATTCCTCATGAAATTTTAAGTAGATTTTCCCTTCGCCATTTTTTACAAAACTTAAAACCAAAAAAGTTATTCAAGTATGAAATTTAAACAATAAATGCACTTTTTTGAGGAGTGGGGATAAAAACCACGAACCAAACTGTACCTAAATTTTTTTCATATTTTTCTGAGTTGAAAAGTCCTTTGCCACTTTTCACAAAACTCAAAATGAAAAAAGATATTCAAGTTTAAAATCTGAGATATCTAATTGGTTAAAAGTTTCAACTCGAATCTCTTTTTTGATATTGAGTTTTATGAAAAGTGGTAAAGGACTTTTCAACTCAGAAAAATATTTAGAAAATTTGGCTAAAGTTTGATCCGCTGTATTTATCTCTCCGCTCGTCGAAAAAGTGCATTTATTGTTTAAATTTCAAACTTGAATAACTTTTTTGATTTGGAGTTTTGTAAAAAATGGCGAAGGGAAAATCTACTTAAAATTTCATGAGGAATACATGGTTATCGTGTGATCTGCCGACTTTGGGACACCCTGTATAGACCAAAACCGTGACAAAAATGAAAAACATATGACAATAAATGAAACTCATAAAAAAAAAAAGATATGACTGCATATTCAGTATTTAGAAATTGGAGTTAAAAAATGTACTCTATCTACAATCCCCACAGCAATAATTTTTATCCTATGATTTTCATCAAAAAATTAAGTGTGCCAGCATTCAGATATGCAAAAAATTTAAAGATTTTTAATTTTCATTACAAATTTAAATAAACGATGAAATAAAACATGTACGTAAGGGGAATATAGGTTGACAGGGTAGTACACAGACATATGTACATAACAAAACTGAACGCAAATTCACTCAGTTCTTTTCTTCGTGAAATGGCGTTGCGTTTCGAGGTTGAAACGGGTGATGTAGAAACGGCGGCGCGTTTCATACGAAAACGGAAATTTCTCTGAGTGTTGAAACCTTTATTCTTTCATCTTTCATTTTTGTGCCAGTTTGAATTCAAGCACATTTTTTCGTTTTTTTGATGAAAATGTTAGAACTAAAATTATTGCTGCTAGGATTGTAGATAACGGATGTTTTTTAATATCTACATCGCAGTACTGGATATGCAGTAATAACTATGTTTTTCATTATAGTTACAATTTGTTATAGTCTGCTTTTTGTTTTTGTCATAGTTTCCGTCTCTATACTGTGCACTCTAGTGACTTTTATTTTTATAGAAATTTCTTGTAAACATTTTTATATGGTCGACCTCGTACGATTCTTACAAGAAAAATTTGTCTTATAAAATTTTATTTCCTGTAGACACATTCATAAAAAAATTTTTTGATACAATGTTTCTCATAGAAATTTTGTTTTGTTGAAAATGCTTAAAAAAATTTCTTTTTCAATTTTTCAGGTTTTATTTAATTTTCCTTTGATTTTAATGTAACTATCCTCAAAATACAGTTTCCACTCAAATTTTAAGGATTTTCACAACTATTTGCATTTGTAAAAAAAAATCTGATGTAGTCACTTAGTGAGCACAAGCGTATTAATCGACTTGCGTGTGTATGTGTTGTATGTGGTGGATGAGAATTTCGAATGAAAATCAATGCCTTGTAAGGAGCCATTTCATATAAAAATTAAAATTGTTTAATACACTGCATTATTTTTAACACGATTGCAAAACTTGTTATAAAAATTCCATTTAATAAGAAATGTACAGGGCTCATTAATTTTTTTATAAAAAATTTGGCCTTTCTTATAAAAGTGTAACTTGTTTTAATATGATCACTTTATAATAAAATTTGTTCCTATTAGAATGTTATAAGGTCGATCTTATAAGAAACAGAATTTTTATAAGAAATTTTTGATCATTACAAGAATCTTGCCATTTCTTATAAGAATCAAAATCACTAGGGCATAAACATGTCAAATGTAGGAATCCTCGTTTTTTTAAATAATCGACTTTTTATATAAAAATTCCTTGTTAAGAGCTTCGCTTAATTGATGTTAAGGTTCTAAATTATTATTGGTAAATCTTTTAGGAAAATTTTTTTGTGTGATTTATCAATGTTGTAAACTTAAGAACATACACGTGAATATCCTAATTTCAATAAAAAAATCAAATGAAATCATTTGTATTGTAGAGCTAATATGTTGTGTTGAAAAATAAAGATTCATGAGTTGTTTGATAAATTTTCAGATTTCATGTTTAGAAATATGAGCGGTTGAGAGCAAAAGAGAAACTAGTGAAACACAGATAGATAGCAAATCCATGTTTTCCGCCTCTTACTAGTTTGTCTTATTCTCTCAACCGCTCATAATTATGTACTTACCCATTTTCAAATCACTTTAAAAATTCTTGAAAGAAGTAAATGCTTGAAATAAATATTAGAAATCGATTCGCAGACTTGATATGGATAAATACAGAAATACATACTAATTAAGTATGTGAATTGTATTTAATAAAAGCAATAGTAAGAAAACTTTGAACCTAATACTTTTTTTTTAATAGACTTGTTGGTAATAAAGTATTTTTTTTACTCTTTAAAAATAAAAAGAAATATTTCATCTGTTTCTGAACGCCGATGAAAATAATAAACAACAACAAAATAAATAAGTAAATGCATATTCGAAAAAAATTGAATTTTGTTACAACTCTTGAAACTAAAATTTGTTAATAATATTTCTAAAGCATTGATAACACCAACTTTTTTTTGCAGATTTTGTAAGCAATGCCGTTTTAGACCTAGTCTGTCAGAGTGAAAATACTTTACAGGTAAATTTATGGTTTATTTTTTATTTTAATCATTTATGGTAGGATCAATTGACTTGTATAAAATTTTCAATTCAATGAAGAATAATGTTAATAAACTGAATTTAATAAATATCGATGTTAAGGGTAATGTAACAATGACAGTTAATGTTATTAGTAAAATGAATTGGTTCACCCCATATAAAATATTTGGACCAAGTTCAGACTCTGATGATATATATTGAAAAACAAGTAATATTGAAAACAATATAATTATTGGGAATCTTTTTTCATTGGCATTCAGTTTTTTTATTTTAATGGTCAGTCCTTTTTTTCATTTTCTGCCTTCTGTAGACCTGTTTATTCTAAAAAAAACTGCATCTCAGTCAAAAATAGTAGCCAAAAGCTTAGGAAATACATATAAAAAAAGGAAATTATGTGTAGGTAAATAAATATCTTTCATTTTTTCACTTTCTAACAAAACTCTTGCTTAATGTAACCTGGCTCAATAAATTTAAATAAAATTTGAATTTAATTATGTAAAGTATGTATAGGAGAATGTAATTTAGAATTTAAATTCGTCAACTTATCTAAGCACAGTGTATGAAAATATTACCGATGAATTTTTTAATAAATAATTGAAAAACATTAATTTTTCATACAAACAGGAAGCTCATTGTTCAACAAGCAAACCTTCAGTTCCGGAGGTAAATTTCGCAGTCGAGTGTCTGGATCCATGCGATTACCATCTTGTTGACTCTTCAATTATAAGTGAAGATTATAATTATCAAGATTGGATTTTGTCGCAAGAAGAAATTGCGCGTCAAAAAATGTTACGGCAGAGGCAACTGCAAGCCGAAGAGGCAGCCATGAACCAACCTTTCCGTACTGATAGTGCAGCTTCGGGCACCAATTCCTCTTACAAGAGTTATCCAGACGACTCTAACGATGCCCAGCAAAATCCTTTTAACGATGCTCAAGCCAATTATCAACCATTTTCGACTGCTGAACATGTACCTGAATTTCGCTCACTCGACAATCACGCTTATGCCAAGGAACTTTTCAAGCCAAACGGGGTCGAGTGGACAAGAACCGATTATTTGGTACAGGAATTGAAGGAATCTATGAAAGCTCAAAATTCTGTGGCAAGTTTGCAATTATTAATTCAAAATGTAGTGATTATAAAAATAACAAACAATGTTGTAAAGCAATAATTTTCCAACAGGAAATCGGTAACTTAAACTTCAGCGACTTGCGAACTGTCATTGAGAAACTTGTGCAAGAAGGAGTTGAAATGGAACAAACGTTGCGCATGAAAGAACAGGAAGTTTTAAAATGTCAAATGGAATCCCAGGCCAGGGAAGAGAGGCTTTTGTCGGATGAACAAATCAGTGCTTCGGAAGTTGCTCTAATCATTGATGGCTTTTCCAAAAAATATGATGGCATGATGGCCGAATTGTCCCAGTTTAACGATATCATGGCGCAAATTCTTGCAAAAAGAGAGCAAATCGCGGCGGAAAAAGCTAAACTTGAGGAACAACTTGAAGAGACAGCGCACAAGTATGGGGTTGAAGCAGAACGCTTGAAAACTGCTGAAGCAAAAATTAAAGAAGTCTATGATATAGTCGTAGAGCAAGATGCCAAAACGAAGTAAATTGATAATTGTACTTGGTTCTTTTTAATTAACTTTGATGGTAAAATTATCATTGCTCTGCATTTCAGACAGTTGATGGAAACGGTGAAACAGATGTCGCTGAAAATCCTGGAGCTGAAGGCTGTGAAAAATTCTAGTGCCATTCATGCGTAAGGATTTTCGCATCAGATAAAAATGTCTTAAAGTTATTGGTGACGTTAATGTTTTGTGAATGGTTTTAGGCAAGTCGAATTGTGTAGTTTCGCGACTAGCATTGTCAAGGCTTTGAACAGTGCTATTGATACTGAAAAACCAGTATTAGCTCTGCGCGAGTGGGAAGGTCTTCTTCCGGTTTTGGACAACATTTTGAGTGAAAATCAGGTATGAAATGAGTTTTGAATTTATTTCACGATTGGATTCTCCTTCCTAGTATCAATCAACAAATTTGTTTTCAGAAAACTTATGAAAAACTCAAAGCTGGCGTTATATATGGCCAAGAAGTTGACTCGAGTGAATTGGACGATGTCAAATTGCCTCAAACGCCCCAAAAACAGTTGAGCGTGTTGATCCATGATGAATTGAGGACGTTTCTGGACCTCATGAAGACCATGATAAGGCCCCCACTCATGCCAAACCCCCTGCCTCAAGGCCCTGACAGGCCCATGTACCCGGGCTTTTTCGATATGGCGAATGTGCAACAGCATATGCAACATCAACAGCATATGCAACCCCAAAAACATATGCGTCATCAACAGCATATGCAACAACCTATGCAACAACAACAGCATATGCAGCAACAGCATTTTATGCAACAGCAAATGCAACAAATGGCGACAACTCCCCCTCATTTGATGAATGCTAATCAGCCGCAGCATTTAATGAACATGCATCCACCGGAATTTAATCAGCAGGTTTCGTTTAACGTTCGGCCTCAACACAATCCCAATGCAAAACCAGGTAAGTCATAAATATAAGTATACTGTCATACGTGGACAAGGATATCTAATGTGAAAATGTTTTATGACCATTACCCATTGTCCAGTGGCGGATTAAGAAAGAAAGGATTATTCTGAATGTGTGGTTTTTAAAGTAAATTGATTTATATATATATATAACCAAAAAATGTTTAAAAGTTAAATTCTTGCTTTGAAGAATCAATTTTTTTTCTTTCATATATATATATAAAAGAAAAAAAACTTGACTCTTCAAAGCAAGAATTTAACTTTTAAACATTTTTTGGTTTATTTTCAATTTTTTTCAGGGTGGTTTAACTTCAATCAAAAATTCAACCCATGTTAATTCGATTTCTACGTTTTGGGCGGCCCAGTTTTGTTTTGACAGTTGTCTCAAAATAAAACAAAGCGAAATAAACACAACTACAATTTAATCTAATTTCGCTATTATTTTAATTGTCTTTGTGATTTAAACAACATGGTACATTAGAAATATGGAGTTACGAATTGCACGAGTTCGTTTACTGATATGTGTCACAAATTTTCGAAATTTTGGAGCAAGTGCAATGTACCAAAATTTAAAAATTCGATAATACTATTTTTTCAACTTGGAGTTAAGAGATTTTTTAACAAAAAAACGGCTACTTTCTATCATTATTTGTAATTTTTAGGTCTTATTTTATTTGAATTAATGAGAATATTTTACTAAAAAATTACAATGAGCAACTTTAATTATATTCAGTTACTCAATATTATTTTTATTAACCTGGCATCGCTTTTTCCAGATGTTTTTATTATAATGAGTGACATAAGCCAGTTTTGACATTAAAAAAGTGAAAACGAGACAAGACGTTATACACACATTTTGAATTTGCCGTCTTATCCTCATCCTCACATCGTTAGTTCCCTTGCCAGTTTCTACATTCCAGATGACGTAGAAAGATTTACATTGGCTCTTATGGAAGTTAAACCACCCTGATTTTTTTTTTTTTTCATAAGATCTTATGAAAGAAGTTACATTAGTAGATGAGTATATGAAATTTGACTTTGAGGGAATGAATGAAAACGTAAAATCTTGTCGTTTTGGAGATTTAATTTTTTAACCTATAAAAATATTGAAAAATATACAAACACTGAAAAAATATCTCAAGTCATGGAAATAGTTTTTTTTTACAACGCATATTTAAAATATTCATGAAATTTTGAACTCTGGAAAAAGTATACAGCAATCTATTGAAATACTACAAGTTTATAGAATACAAAAATATGCTGCATAATGTTATAATAAAAATAACGAATATTTCTTCTCAGAAATATGTAAGAATATAAAAATATATTGTTGTTTGAATTTTATAGCATTTGATTCTATAAATTTTACAGCAATCTATAAGAATACAAAATATATCTGAAAATACTGGAAAATACTTCAAAATTTCATAGATACAAAAGAATACGAGAAATTAATTTAATGCTTGAACACTATGTATCTAATACTTTTAAAAATTAATAAAATTTTGAATCCTACATTATATTATTGCAGAAACCTTTGTAGAAATCAGTAAAAATATATTAAGTTTCTTTAAATAGTATAAATAATAAAATAGTACAAAAAAAATTAATCTGTGTAAAAGATAGTTTTGTTTGCAATTTTAAACGTTTAAAATGCATTTTCAATACCCAAAATCGCTGAAATTCGAATAGTATAGTATCAAATTCTAGAAATTCATAAAAATACCAGAAAGTACTGAAAAATTGTACAAATAAAATAAAATACTACTATTTTAGAAATATTCACAATACTCGAAGAGTGTAGTATGCAGATATTATATTCTCATAAATATATAAAATTATGAAAAAATTTGATAACTTTGATTTTTAGAGTATCGAATTCTAGAAAGATATAAAAAGTTCAGGGACGTCAATTGATCGCTACTTTTTTTCAACTCATTTTTTCTGGAGAAAAACTTTGAATGATTTATGCTTTTTTGGTAGTGGAATTATCATTAATTAAACCTGAAATTTATTAATGTGTTATGAGTGTTATAAATGATATATTTTTTGTAAAACAATATTTAAGCAATTGCTTCCAACTACAAGAATTCCACAAAAGGGATAATACAAAACTTGACTATTTGAAGATTCGAGTTTTCAGTTTTTTGTTGAGGTCTTATTAGGAATTACATGAACTCTAAAATAAGGAGAATGTAATAAACAAATGCAAATCTTGTTTTTATTAAAAAATGATAAAAAATTTATCTAAATGAGGTCCTTTTTCTGTATAATATCCATGTAAAATCAAATCGTCAAGTTTCTTCCTAACGCTCATATTTAAAACTTAGCTTTATCAGTGACGAATCTCACTGATATACGTACAATTAGATTATAAAGACAAAAACATTATAATTCGAGCACGCAAGACTTTTTCAGATTCTACTTCAACTTTTTCCAATTCTCTTTTTTAACGTAAAAAAAAAACTTGTGAAATACAAAACTCGTCATATAGATAAATAAAAATTTTCACAAAGAATATTGAAATTTTTCCAATAACTATCGTGCATGTATGGTAAAATATTTTTACAGTTCCTACACATTAATATGCTCTGAAATTTTGAATGGTACTCGCAGTGCACTTGAAATTTGAAGGAGCTCCTGCAGAGAATGGCGAAAAAATTAAGGAGCAAGTTACTGTGCCTGGGCCAAATCAAACAGCACCGCCGCAGCAATCGGTGTCTCCAAAGCAAGTGCCAAAACTTGCACCAAAAAGTCCATCGCCCGCGCCAGTGCAAACCTCAACATCCGCTCCAGATCAAATTTCGGTACCGCCGAAACCATTATTTGTGGCACCATCTATAGCGCAAATGTCGATAACACCTCCAACGCTCGTTTCAAAACCAGCTCCAACCCAAACTTCGGCGCCAACTCCAAAGCAAACTCCGGCGCCAGCTCCAAAGCAAACTTCGGCGCCAGCTCCAAAGCAAACTTCGGCGCCAGCTCCAACGAAAACTGCAGTGCCAGCGCCAGTGCAAATTCCAAAACCGACAGAAAAAGAAACGCGCAAAAAGGAAAACGAAAATGTTGGAAATATGGTGCCAGAACAAGTCAACAACAAATTGTACGTATATTTTTTTTAATAAAATTTTCATTTGAAGGGCCAATTTTATAATTTTTTATTATAAAATTATTATAATTTTTGCCACCGCTTTTAGGAATTAGTTTTTGAAAATTGTAGGGCCAGTTTGTTCTGATTTAAAATCCTTCATTCCATTACTAACGTTTTATGAAGGAAGGAATTGAAAATTGAAAACCAAAAAAATCGATGTGTTGAACTTTTTTTTTAGGCCAAGACGCCGCCAAGGGAATAGTGCCAAATCATTGGACGTGGTGTTGAAAAAATTGCGCGAAAGAAACGAGGGAATACCCGAGTGAGTATCTTGAAAAAAAACAGAGTCAATTATGTAATCAATAACAATTTCGTGTGTTTGAGTATTGATTTGTATGAATGTGGGATTGAGTTTTTAATTTTTCCTAAACATTGATTTTTGTATAAAACATAATGAAAAAATGAAATTATTTACTTCATTTCGAAATTTAATTTTGGTCTTTTCAAAATAATTATTACATTAATATTCAATAAATTAATTAAAATGTTATGATTAAACTCTATATGTTTTTTTTTTGTGACGCTGCAATCAATATTAATTCAGCTAATGGGGTAAAAATTTATTTGTTGTTTCAGACAATACATGAGTCTAGAGAAAGTCTAGTCTATCAGAGAAAAAGGACCTTCTCGGCAAAAAATCGATTTTCGTATTATGCTTGGTTCTAAATGTTATTTTACTAAACTTTTATAGGGCGCAATAAAAAATTCCGAAATTTTAATTCTTAAACAAAATATTAATTGATGAAGAAAATTATGTACATGAGCTTGAACTGTAATTCAACGTTTTCCACAGTAACTTTCACTTTTGCCGAGAAGGTCCTTTTTCTCAGATCGCATCACATATGACTATTTTATGAAAACGAGTTTTTGACATTATATTATTTATGTACTCCTGTGATGAAAATGAATAAATTACCAAGTGAAAAAACATAACAGAATAGACTGAAAGAAATTATTATTGTTATTATTGTTATTATTATTATTATTATTATTATTATTATTATGAAAAATGATTATATAGGAGTCATTTACATATTTTGTAACACATTTTTCTTCTTGTTTCTTTGTCTAACTTATCTTAAATCCAGTCATTGTCTATTTTCAATCTAATTACATAATATGTGAATGATTCCCCAAGGTATAAAGCATTAAAAAATGCAAAAAAATTATATTACTTACAAACTTGTACTTTTTTATGAGTAACGAAATAGTTAATTTTAGTGAGTAGTATTTTTTACACATAATGTGTCATCACTTTTTTGTAATTTGTTTAGGATGGACCTCATCAACGCTATTATTGGAGTTCGAAAATCTCGCAACAATTCGTTGGCGGGAATGAAAATTGGCGACATCTTGGCCCAGGCAGAAGCGTTTCTTGCAAAAGAAAAATTGAAACGTAATAAAAAATCGATATTACAAATAAACATTTACAGAAAATCAAAATTTATGCTTTCCAAGAATACAGAAATTCTTAGGCTTGAAATTTTTATCTATATCAATCAATAAAAACAAAAAAAATTTTAATTAAAAACTATTTTTTGATAAAATAAATTTGTTCTTAAAGTAATTTTTGAAACTTAAAAAGGTTAAAAAATACAATATTAAATTGTATCCCAACAAATTTGAAAAACTGCATGAATTTTTTTTTTACATGCATGAAACATTTGTGAAACTAGGAATTTTCACAACCTCACGTAAGTTTTGTTGAAGAGTAAAATATTATACCTTTTCTGAAGTTTTGAAAATCCGAACGTTAAAAATCTTTTTTTTTTAATTATAATTATAAAAGTGTAGTTGAAGATTCACATATTTTATACCATCTCTTTGTTCACTGCTATAATAATTTTTTCTGCATTTTTCAGGAATCAATCAGAGTTACATTACAAATTTCGAATATCAGCAGCCCCAACGACCGGTCTGGAATCATGGTATTTTTCATTTTAATCAAGTTTACATCTCAGAAAATGAAGATTTATACTTGTAACAAAGATGTAACAATAAGAAACTATTTTTATTATATTTTTTTACTGGAAAATATTTCTCATTGCTAGATCATAGACGTAGTTCTAGGTCAAAAATTAAATAATCAATAAAGTTAGACCCAAAATGATATGCAAAAAATTATGGCACAGCTCCGAGAGCAGCTGAAATTGAGTTGGAAATGCAAGGACTCCCAGATCGCTCGCGCAATAACTCCACGTCTTCTTCTTCATCTGCCAATGTCGCTGCTGGTAAACTTTTAATTTTCTTTTTCTCCAACAAGTATCGATGATGAAATGAATTTCAACCTTTTATTGATTCGATTAGAAAACTTGGGTTAGGTTTAAGACAAATTTTCATAAAATCGTTGATGGGTATCAATTATTACCAAAGAATAATTCTTGTGAAAACAGGCGCAATGAAAAAACCAACTTTGATCAATTCGAGCGAAACGCCAACAAAGAAAGCACCGACGCAGCCGTCTGCTACGCCCAAAACGTGGAAGAAAATTGATAACAGTGGCATCAATTGGACGAAAGAAAAAATAGAAACGGAATGCGTTATTTGTTGCGAGTCCATGCTCGAGTCCTTCAACGGCAAAAGTTATACGCTCAAGTGCAAGCACACTTTCCACACTGAGGTAAATATTTTCAATGTTGTACCTTTGTTTTTTATTGCTGGTTATTAAAAGATTATGGATATTAACTCTGCTGTTTTTTTCAGTGTTTGAGAACTTGGCTTCGACAAAACCAGTCCTGCCCCAACTGCAGAGAGTTTTCTACATTAGATGATGAATTTCCTCCATTGCCTTCGTAAATATAAGAGAACGCGTTCGTTTCTTCCAATTCATTAATGATTTTTGTGGATTAATTTCAGTTTTTACAGCGAATTTTTTTATAATTTTTTTCTTTGATCTAGGATTAATACTCTTCAACGTTATAATCATAACAAATAGAATATTGATAATAGTAATGAATCGATGAAATGTGATAAAGAAACGACACAGGGAGCAAGCATGTTGAATACTTTTTCAAGTTTTCACTGTACCTAAGTATTATTTTCATTATATCACGATACGCTTCTACAATTTTTGACTTGGAAATGGAACAAGTATTTCTGATTACGTACCTCAACGTATTTTTATACTTGTATTATTACAGTGTAAATTCGCAGGATAAGTTTGGTAATAAAACTTTTATCAGGCGTTACATTGAGATGATTTTTTTTATTATACCTGCCAGTAGGGGTTTTGATTCTTATGAAAATCTAATAAAAGTTTTTCTTACAAAAAAATTTGTTTTATAAAAAGTTTCCATGTTTATCATTTTTTTTCACCAAAGTTACACTTTTCTTAGTTTGAGGTTATTTGTATTTTTAAATTTCAGTTAAGATCTATATTTTCAAAGTTTCGTTTTTCATGTTATATCCCTCAAATATAGTTTTCATCCATATTTAATGTTTCATGGACGGAGAATTCTGGCAGCCCACACGCGAAATGCAACAAATTTCAAGCTGATGTTATCGGTGTATGAGAATTTCGAATGCAAATCGATGTTTTATAAGAAGTGATTTCATATTTTTGTATTTCTTACAAAAGTTAATTTTTTTAAAAAGATTACCAAACTTGTAATGAAAATTCCACAGTTTATGCGAAATTCACGAGTCTCAAATATTTTCATTTAAGAATTTTATAAGATGGATAGTATTAGAAACGGATTAGGAAGTTGCATGGAAAAAAATCAAATTTGGCAACATATCGTGTATCTGCTATTTTCGAGAAATAATCAATACGTATTTTTTAATTTCTTTGAAGAATGATCATTTTAGAGGATATGTGAATTTTTGATTCCTGATGTACTGAGCGTGCAAATAGAGTCACTGTTACAATTTTAAAAACTATGTTTTTCCGTCGATTTTTGAGATATGACAAAAAGAAAAAACATGTGTCTAATATTTTTTCATAAACTAACAATATTAGCAATAAAAAAAATTGATGCTATTTCCCAATTCTTATAAGAACAAATCAAAATCACTAGGAAACCACTAAAAATAATTGTGGATTCGGTTGAACTGAAAAAGACACATTTTTAGAAGTATTGCAAATACTTGGACTTTTTAGAAAATTTTGAAAAGTTACGTTTTTTACTACAGATTTCTGTTTCGGAAAATTTTAAGCCATTGTACTTCAAACTAGGAGTTGTAAGACTTACTGCAAATTTCCGGATTTCAAAATTCCCGCTTATTTGTTCAATGCCTTATGATGCCCGATGATTGCCGCTAGAGCCTCAAGGAAGAGAGTGGCAAACTTGCCTATGCGCTGATTGGTTGGTGAGGTTAGCGGCCATCTTTACTACGCACGCGTATTCGCGCGTCCGTGTACGCAGCTGATGTCAGTGGTTTGTTTCCGAAAAAACTTTTTCCGTGAAAAATTGAATATAATAATTTAATGAA
>JAPYZL010204920.1:0-10608 GCA_030522825.1 Platygaster orseoliae | reverse complement strand
TAATTTGCTGATTGAAACAGTGAATAGTCGCTGATTCGCAGCGATATACTTATCACTGATTGAATCAGTGACTATTCACTGTTAATCAGTGGTTTTCCACTGATTCATATTTAGAGATAAGAGTTTTTAAACTCGGTTGATGTGTGCTGGCTCGATTCTTGACCTGGTACATATGTCGATTTATATATTGGAAAAAATAATTTTTTTTTGCTATTTTTTGCGTAACAAACTATAATTAACCGTAGTCTATCGAAAACAATCAAAAGTTTTTAAATTCAGTTGATGTGTGCTGGCTCGAGTCTTGAACTGGCACACATGTCGATATTTATGGGAAAAATGAATTTTTTTTTCGCTGTTTTTTGCGTAACGAACTATAATTAACAGTAATCTGTCGAAAACAATCAATAGTTTTTCAATTCGGTTGATGTGTGCTAACTCCATTCTTGACCTAGAACACATGTCGATGTTTATGGAAAAAATTAATTTTTTTTCGATGTTTCTCGCGTAAGAAACTATAATTAACCGTAATCTGTCGAAAACAATCAAAACTTCTTAAATTCGGTTTATGTGTGCTGGCTCGATTTTCGACCTGGCGCACATGTCGATATTTATTGGAAAAATTAGTTTTATTTCGATGATTTTGGCGTAACAAACTATAATTAACCGTAATCTGTCGAAAAGAATCGAACGTTTTTAAATTCGGTTGAGGTATGCTGGCTCGAGTCTTGAGCTGGCATACATGTCGATATTTATGGGAAAAATTAATTTTTTTTCGCTGTTTTTTGTGTAACAAACTATAATTAACCGTAATCTGTCGAAAACAATGAAAAATTTTTAAATTGGGTTGATGTGTGCTGGCTCGATTCTTGACCTGGCACACATGTTGATATTTATGGAAAAAATAAATTTTTTTTTGCTGTTTTTCGCGCAACAAACTATAAATAACCGTAATCTGTCGAAAACAATCAAAAGTTTTTAAATTTGGTTGATGTGTGCTGGCTCGAGTTTTGAGCTGGCTCGAGTATTGATACATGTCGATATTAAGTTAGCAGGACATCGCTTGAAAAAAAATTGATTTAGCGGTAATTTTTTCCTTACACGCTTAAATAACGTTGAATAAACAGTAAATTTGCGTGTTAAAACTTTTAAGATTTTATGTTTTATACATGGACCAAAAACAATGTGCCGAATAATTGTTTCCTTAATACTTCCTCTTTTTCATTGTCAATTTTACGTCAAAATATCAAAAGAGGCCGAAATTGAGTAAACAAATTTCGCAGACAACTTTTTTCCGGCACTGTCTATTACCGTTACTATAGAGTATATGTATTTTGTTAAACTAATCATATACAGGGAAAAAATTAATTGTTTGAGAAAATAATTGTTAAAAAAAATTTTTTTCTGCTTTCTTTCTCCATGGTTAATGAACGTTTTATTCGCCCATCTTTTTTCAATATTCGGTTTTTGAAAAGGACCAACTCCCTGGAAGTTCCCTGCTAACTTCATATGTATAAAGTTAGCAGGACATCGCTTAAAACAAAACTAATTGAGCGGTAAATTTTTTCTTTGCAAGTTTAAATAACGTTGAATAAACGGTAAATTTGCGTGTTAAAATTTCTGAGATTTGATGAATTTGTCCTGCTCACATTATATACATTCTCGGCGGAATAAATCTTTCCAGTTTGCACTTTTTTGACCCTCTCGAATTCCCGATATCCGGCACCGAAAATGGAAGTGATAGTTATCGAAAGACGAATTCCGATAGTTTGAAAGATATCAATTATTTGTTGATAGTGAAGCCAATGAAAGATCCAATTTTCTAAAAATAGAAAAAGTGATTCGAAAATTGCAATTATCTGAATAATGTAGTTTTAATGCAAAACGTACAGAGACGTAGGCAGAAAAAATTTCCAGGAAGGGTTTTCCGAAAAATTTTGAAATCAACAAATATTTTATCATAAGAAAATATAGTCGATGATTTTGAAATTTTCAATCAAAATCGAGAACTCTTAATATTAATAAATTAAATAAATTGTGAAGAGTTCTGACGGTTTGATAAAACCATACAAGTGGTACAATTGATGTATAAACAAAATTTCGAATGGAAAAGTTTTGTTCTGAAAAATCTTGTCCTGTGTGAATTCTGAAATGTCTTTCTTGAACAGATCTCAGAGTTATTGGTACATTCACTTTGAATAATAACGCGTGTAAGCTTGAAACAGAAAAAACGCGATGATTACGCGTTTCGCGATCGGCAAATAATGATAAACGTTTAGTAACGATATTTGCTCGGGTCGTGCTCAAGCGAAATATCGTGATAAGGAAAAGTTGATGACAATGATACTTTACATGGGAGGGCACATATACATAATTGAACGATACGAGCTGGCGCCAATTTTGGGCCAGATATCGCGCCGCGATTTCGGAGAATTGAGGTTACAATCAGGGGGCTGCCAGATTATACGGAAAAATCCGTATTAGATAAGGACAAGCTTACGTCTTTTTTGACGATAGACGGAGAAAACAAAACAGAATCTGGCAGCTCTGGTTACAAAGTTTTCGCCGAACAAATGACGAGATCGGGATTTTTCATGCGAAATCATAATCTTTCATCGGTAAAATGAAATACAATCTCATTAATGTTACAATAAAGGGGCTTAAACTGTCTCGGATTCGAAATCAAACATTCTAAATGTTCCATTTCAATATAAAAGTGAATATTTAGTAAAATAATAACTTTTTTTAAACTTTTCATAGTATGTTCAAGGACCACTCGAATCATTTGATTTTCTACTATAAATAGTTAACGTTATTAAAAATCTAATTTTAAAATCTTTTTTAATTCTGAGAACTCATAAGGGGTTGAATTTTGTGGGCATGATGCTTGCAGAGAATGAGCTAAAAAAAGGAAGATAGAAAGCTTGAGCGCGAGAATCATCTCGGGTTTTACTGCATATTGAGGCCATAACCCGAGGCGCAGCTTCCGTAAAATTAAACCAGGTTTTATTGTCCCCCTAATGCCAGCCGTACATATCGATTTATAACACTCGCGATTCATTTTTATCGGCGTCACATACCGATTCTCTCTTATCCGATTCGCCTTTGCCACAATAGGGATGAAAACTGACACTTTTGGCACTAGAGGATTAATGAAGAGGTTTTCAGTACTGCAAAACCAGAAACGTTCTCAGAAAAGTCGATATTTGAATATTTACATTTACCTAAATGATCAACGCATTTAGTATCATAACATTTTTCAAACAGACTTAAAAACGCTCAAACCTTTTTTCACTTCTTTTTTTTTCTTTTTTTTTAAATTTTTTTTATAATAATAATTTTCACTACTTTTAAGGCACATTAAATGCCATTTTCATAAAATGTTCTCACAAAAGGAGTTGAAATTATAGAAATCTTCACTGTAAAATTTATTGGGCTGTCAATACGTCTCAGAGTTAAAATATTTTCAAGGTTATTTTTACTTAAAAATTTTCTCCGTGTACATACATTTCTGGAGTTCAATGTTCTAGGATTCAACGTTTTATATATTTTAAGTATTTTCATAAATTTTTGAGAAAATTATTCGTATACAGGAGTGTACAATTTAATTATTGTATTTTACGTATTTTTTGGGATTCATCAAATTTTAAAAACTTTTCAATATTTTTAGATTTCTAGAATTTGGTGCTCTAAAATTCCAAGTCAAAAATATTTTTAATATTTCAACCAATCCTTCAGAAAACAGTATTTCCATACATTTCCTGTATCTTATAGATTCTAGAATTCGATGCTCTGATATTCAAAGTTGAATAGATTCTCGGTATATGAAAAGATTTTACAGAATACAGTATCTTCTTAGATATCTAGTATTTCATAGATTTCTAATAATTCATACTATGCACTAGTATTTTTCGTATTTTTAAGAGTATTTGCATAATTTAATTTATTTCCTGGTATTTTTATGGATCTCTTCATAGATGTCTAGAATTCATTTCTCTAGGATTTAAAATTTCCTAGATTTTCGGGATTTTCGTAGATTTTTTAGCAAATTATAATTATTCATATCGGTATCTAGTACATCAAGGACGGCTTTTAGTTTCACTATTTTTTAATAATTTTAAAACTCTGCAGGATTTTCAAGTATTTTTGTAGATTTTTAGTAATTTTGTCGATTTCTGTTAGTTGATGCCCTAGAATCCAAAGTTTTATAAATTTATAGTACATATTTCAATAGATTTTTCATAAAATGTATCTTTATAAATTTTAAGTACTTTACAGATTTTTTGTAAGTTTGGCACTTTTTTAGTTCAGTATACGTACAATTTAAATCATTTTTGAGATTTAAATTTATTTTCATAATGGATTTTTAGACTTTGTTTACGCCTAAATAAGATACTATAGCATATTATATTATAGTAAAGGTTTATTAAGAAAAATTATACAAATTTTTGAAATATCGGCTATCAAAGATAAAGAAAATTTTGGTAATGTAACAAATTTTTGTGAAAATCATATCTATATGGGTTTTTAAAAGTAAATTTATAGTATGTTTCTTATATTTTGATAGATATCTAGTATTTTCTCTAAAGATTTCTAATACTTTTAAAGATTTTTGTATTTTTTCCGTTGCCGACCATTTTCCCGAATCCTTTTTCCCGAACAGCCTTTTTCCCGAACGGTCATTTTCCCGAAAGGTCTTTTTTCGAACGGCCATTTTCCCTAAAAACCGTTTTCCCGAACGGTCTTTTTCCCGAAGAGTTTTTAATTTTCCCGAACGGGAAATTTTCCTATCAGCCTAATGTCTAGAAATGCCATGCTTACGCATTTACAAAACAATTGATGCATGAACAACAACTGTCACATTCAAAATTGGAGTCTACATTTCTTACATGATAATTGCATACAGCAATCTCACACAACATCAACCTTTGAATTTTATATCTGAAGAAACCTAATTTGGAATTTTAACCACGAATCTTCTTATTGAAGACTCTTCTTTTTTATTTTTAACACGACTCTTCTTATGAAATTTTTACCATGACTTTTTATTGAAGACTCTTATGAAATTAATCAATGTATACAATTGAAATAAAAGTTAAATTTCAACCGAAATTCGGAAAACAATACTTTCGGGGAAATTGTAGTCAGGAGAAAAATAATTTCGGGAAAATGGCCATTCGGGAAATAATACGTTTGGAATAATGGCATTTCGGGAAAATGGTCATTCGGGAAAATAACCGTTCGGGAACTTGGATTCGGCAAAATGACCTGGAATTATTTTTTCTATATTAATACATTTTGAAGAATTTCCTGGAGTTCTTATAGAATTTTATAATACAAGACTTTTAATATGAAACTCACGAATTTTAGAAATTTCGCATACGTGAGAACCAATCTATTGCTAAACAAGCTTAGGCAAGTTGGGTGATTCGAAATTTAAAAAATATAAATTTCAGATACAGGTATTTTGTTCTAAGTTTTTCAGAACATTAGAAATCCGAACTCTAGAATGTTTATAATATTAGATGAACTCAAAAAACATGTTTCTAAATTCGAAATTCATTACTTGGGGAATCCCAGACTTTTGAGAATTTTTGAATTGGAATATACTACAATTTGTGTAATTTAGGAAACTTGAGTAATTTCAATTTTACATCTATAAGAATATAAATTGGAAAATCCTATATACGGATTTGTATTTCAAATCTCTAAATCTTGATTTCTCACAAATCTTAACTTAAAAATGTTCCACAGTTTGACTATTTTAAGATTCAAAAATAAACTCCCAAAAAATGTTTCTCAATCTTAAGTTGATTAAAATTATCGCTAATAATTCAAAGTTACCCCCCATAAGTAAATAAATAATAATATAAATCTTCAAACGAATCGCTTCCATTTTTCAAACTTCCCACATCTTGTCCCTTTCACAATATTCGCCGCCATCTTGAATCGAAAAAAAAACCTATCTAGTCAATTTGTCACATTGCTTCACAACTGTCAAAACATCACAATACACACTGCAACTTTGCACTTTGCAAAGTCATCCCGTGATATTGTTTTTCATTCGATTAACTTTTCCGTCGTTAAAAACGAGAAGACAAAGAAAAAAGTTTAAAATGTCGAGTGGCGCGCTTTTTGGGAATAACGCAAGTCGTGGATCTAGCAAACATTTGGTGGAATGCAAAGCCGGGAAAATGAACGTGAAGGGAAAAATGGTTTGCCCGGATCTTCGAAAAGGCCAGCTTTACGTGCATCAAGCTGAAGATTCTCTGATGCACTTCTGCTGGAAAGATCGAACAACTGGTGTCGTCGAGGATGTAATTATTTCATTTTTCTACAAGTACAAACTCGGTTTTCAATACTAGAAAAATGAAAAATTGAGACGTAACATAACCTTGATTTCTCGAATTTTCACAATGTGTCTCCATTATTTTATCCGATATAAATTTTCATAGGTTTTTATATATTATTTTTATATATATTGAAAAATGTACCATCCCTGAAAATTGGATGAAAGTAATTATTTTATGTAAAAATAAAAAAAGATATACTAATGAACAATAAAAAACAAATTATTAATATATTTTTGGCGACCTAAACTAAACGTAACTCAGGATTTGTAAAATGACTTAAGTTTTTTTAAAAAATCTCTGAAATTTTACTTAATAAAAATAAAATTTCGATACTAATCAATACTTATAAATGATAAAAAAAACAAATTATTAATTAAATAATTAATATATTTTTAGCGACCTAATCTAAACAGAACTCAAGATATAGATTGACTTGAGTTTTTTTGTAAAATATATTAAATTTTATTTCATAAAAATAAAATGTATTGTAATGATAAAAATTACTTTTCTCAGGAAATTCACTTTCAGAATAATTTTCTTATACTTTCAAAATCATTTTTATAATAAAATAATCTTTAATTTAATCTTAAATAATAATAAATCTTCATAGTCTTAAATTTATTCTCAATAATTTTATAACATAATAATCTTCATAACTTTCAGAATAATTTTCAAAAGAAACGTCCCAAAAAAATTACTTTCGAAATGTTCAAAATATCAGTTAAATTCAATTAACATTTTGTAATAATATGAAACCGTTAAAAATATATAAGTAAGAACATAAAAATATTTGTATTTCTACAAAAATATATATGTTATGTCGTATGAAAAAGTTCAAATTATAAAAATATAAAGGTATTTCTTAAGATTATTGATTTTTCTGAAGTCTCTGAAGTTTTATGCGCTTAAAAATAAACAAAAAAATAAAAATAATTGTTTTATTATCCCTAGTATTAGAATTTATTCCTAATTTTATATATTTAACAAATTTTATTTAACGTTTCTTGTTATTTTTAATTTTTATCATGGGTGGAAATGAAAAATAAATTCTTTTCGTTTATTTCATGAACGTTTGGGACTTCAAGCATGTATTACCACTAGGTTAAATTATTTTAAAAACCATACTTCGATATCTAAGTCAAATTTCTTTCTTGTGTCATTTTCAACATTTTAATTTCTTTGAAATTCTTCTTAAAACATCAAATACTTACATTCATACTGTGGTGTATAAATTATTACATTTATTTATAATTTTTATAATTATTTATATGTACAGTATAAATTTATATTAATATTTTCCTCTACGTAAGAAAACATCTGTTTCCAAAATTGAATTTCAGATTTTACAGTGAAATTCATAACTGCATTCATCAGTTTTGATACATTTTTTCAAATTGAATCATTTTCTCTTTCCAAGTCAAATTTCTTTACTTTGTCATTTTCAATGTTAGAATTTCTTTAAAATCCTTCTCAAAACGTCTAATACTGAAATTTACACTATACGTACACATTGTTACATTTATTAATAATTATTATAATTATTTATATGTACAGCATGAATTTGAAGGTGCACCGAGCATAACGCAATATCCGCGTGACTCCTCGTATCCTAGTAGGCAAGGGAGGGGAAGACTAGCAATGCTTGGCCGAGTAGCGGCGAAGATTTAATACGAAGCGAAATTTGTAAATCGTGATATCTCGGTTGCCTCTGGTCAGATTGACATAATTTTTCGCGGAAAACATTCGTAAATCATTAGCGCTACTGCTGAGCAAAACAGTTTGATAAAAATGTTGCGACATATCAGCTAAAAAAATCAGCAAAGTTTTTTCAAGTTTTATTGAAAAAAAACAATGATAATAATTATTGGATTTTGAGGAAACATTTATAATATTATTTACGAAGCTTCTGGCAATAAATTTAGAAGTTTATTTTCGAAATCCGAAAATTATTAGTATTGTTTTTTTTAATAACACTTGAAAAAACTTTGTTAATTTTTTTTGCTTATATGTCGTAATATTTTTAACAATCTGTTTAGCTCAGCAGTAGCGCTAAAGATTTACGAATTTTTTCCGCGAAAAACTATATCAATCTGACAAGAAGCAACCGAGATATCGTGATTTCCAAATTTCGTTTCAGATTAAATCTTCGCCGCTACTCGGCCGAGCATCGCTAGTCATCCCCTTCCTTGACTACTAGGATGCGAGGAGTCACGCAGATATTGCATTATGCTCGGTGCACCTTCATTTCTATTAATATTTTTTTCTATGTAAGAAAACATCTATTTTAAAAATTGAATTTCAGATTTTACAGTGAAATTCATAACTGGATTCATCAGTTTTGATACATTTTGTCAAATTAAATAACTTTCTGTTTCCAAGTCAAATTTTTTTATTTTGTCATTTTCAATATTTTCATTTCTTTGAAATCTTTCTCAAAACGTCTCATACTTAGATTTATACTATACGGTACAAATTATTACATTTATTTATAATTATTTATATGTATAGTATGAATTTCTATTAATATTTTCCTTCATGTAAGAAAACATCTGTTTCCAAAATTGAATTTCAGATTTTACAGTTAAATTTATAACTGGATTCATCGGTTTTGATACATTTTTTCAAATTGAATCATTTTCTGTTTCTAAGTCAAATTTCTTTATTTTGTCATTTTCAACGTTTGAATTTCTTTGAAATCCTTCTCAAAACGTCTAATACATAAATTTATACTATAGCGTACGAATTATTACATTTATTTATAATTATTTATATGTACAGTACAAATTTCTATTAATATTCTCCTCCATGTAAGAAAACATCTGTTTCCAAAATTAAATTTCAGATTTTACATTTCGATTCATAACTGGATTCATCAGTTTTGATGCATTTTATCAAATTTAACCATTTTCTGTTTCTAGGACCTCATCATTTTCCCCGATGATTGCGAATACAAACTCGTCCCCGAATGCAAAACTGGCCGTGTTTATTTGCTGAAATTTAAGTCTTCTAATCGAAGATTCTTCTTCTGGCTTCAGGTATAATAAAAAAAAATAATTTCATATTATCTTAACTAGAATAAACAATAATACTATTAAAAAAAATACTGTCTTAAAAAATTAATAAACATTTTTTTAATTACATTAATAGAAATTCAATCAAAAAAAACCTCATAAGTTTTATTTTCCATTAGATATTTCATTCCGAAGAGTTTATTGTATTTCTGCTAATCTCTAAATTTTTATAAAATTTCCATTTCTAGGATTTGAAGACCGACAAAGATGAAGAAAATTGTCGCAAGATAAACGAGTACCTGAACAACCCCCCCTCCCTAGGTTCTCAGAGAAGCGTCGCGAATCCTGAAGGCGATTTGCAAAATTTGTTGAACAACATGTCGCAACAGCAATTGATACAGTTGTTCGGTGGGGGCAATATCGGCAGCATTGGGAGTATCGGAAATCTTTTGGGCTCGATTAATCGTTCCCAGGGTGGCAATGCTCGAATTTCCACCACCAGCTCTTCCTCGCCTGTGACTACAAGCGTTCCTCGACCTCCTGCAGCTCAAACTCCGGTGCCCACAACCATGACAGAGTCTTCGAAACCAGGTTCTTATTCATTTATTTTTAAATTGTTTGTTCGCTGAGTATTTTAGCGTTGATTTACTTAGGATTTCCTTACAATTTTAATAATTTTCACTAAACATATTTTACTTGTTTTTTTTTCTTTCTAATTAAGTGTCTGTTGGTTTTTTTTTTTTGAATCTAGATAAAAAAAAGTTGATTTTGTAAATGTTGATTTAGTTATTACAAAATATTTTTGTAGTATGAATATTGATATAAAGTATTAAAAAAAAATGTTTGATGAAAAAATTTCAATTTTTTTAGCTGGAAACAAAGCGACTAGTAGCAGATCTTCAACTGCATCAAGCCCTAATTCCTCATCTGCTTCATCAACTGCCACTGTTTCAGGCGTGTCTTCTAAAAATTCAGGCAACAAAATTCAACTGAGTGATTTGCAAAACTTCCTTTCTGAAATGACCATTCCTGCTGGTGGGGAGCCAATTGTCGAGGTAAATTTTCAATTTTAATTTGATTATCTGACCTTGTAGCAACTTCAGAAATTGCGTGTTTTATTTAAGAAATTTTTTTTGGTTGAAGAGTCAAATTATACAGGGTGTTCCAAAGTCCGCGATAAAAAAAAATCCTGAATTCCTTTTTCAATTTCGAGTCGAAAAGTCCTTTACCACTTTTTGCAAAACTCA